>CAUYRH010127039.1:0-47765 GCA_963574655.1 Perodicticus potto | reverse complement strand
AGGAGAGAGGTTTCCCAGTTCTAAAGTTAAAGGTTTTACAGAAACGGCTTGGCGCCTGCGGCTCAATGGGCTAAGGCACCAGCCACATACACCTGAGCTGGCGGGGTTCGAATCCAGCCCAGGCCCGCCAAACAACAATGACGGCTGCAACCAAAAACTGGCCGGGCGTTGTGGTGGGTGCCGGTAGTCCCAGCTACTTTGGAGGCAGAGGCAAGAGACTCGCTTGAACCCAGGAATTGGAGGTTGCTGTGAGCTGTGATGCCACAGCACTCTATCCAGGGTGACAGCTTGAGGCTCTGTCTCAAAAAAAAAAAAAAAAAATTAAATTAAATTGATGAGCGCTGGGCACGGGTGGCTCATGACTGTAATCTCAGCACTCGGGAGGCTGAAGCAGGTGGATTGCCTGAGCTTACAGGTTTGAGACCAGCCTGAGCCAGAGTAAGACCTCATCTCTAAAAACAAAAAACTAGCTGGCCATCGTGGCAGATGCCTGTAGTCCCAGCTACTCGGAAGCCTGAGGCTACAGAATCGCTTAAGTCCAGGCGTTTGAGATTGCTGTGAGCTGTGATGCCACAGCACTCCGCCAAGGGTGACAAAGTGAAACTCTATCTCAAAAAAAAAAAAAAAAAATTTAAATAGAGGATTATTATAATTTACGGAACTAATTAAAATGAGTAAGTCTACTATTGTTCTATTAGGTACTGTACACATATATTAACATTATAGACAAGGTTGTGTAAAAGTTAAAAAAAAAACTCTTAGCAGCTTAATACAACAAAATTTCATTTCTAAAATATATAGCTGGGAAAAACCTAAAGGTATGTAGTTCGGGAGAAAAATAAAACTTAAGAGACTTGAAAAACGTAAAGTTTCAAGCTTAATTCTTCCCTTTCCTGTTTTCTTTACTGATCAGAAGCAGTTTTTGTTTTTCTCGCAAAATTTGAATTTGCAAATTAAACTTCTAAAATCTTAGCATATTCTATTCATACTAGGGTTATTTATTTGTTTCGTAAACAAGTTTTAAACCTTTATTTGACAATTAACATTTTTATTTATACGTTCTTTCCTTTTCAGTAAACATTAGTTTTTAAACACTAATCATTTCAGCTTAAATAGAAGTAATTATTATCTGGGACAATGGATATGTTACAGATATTGACTTTTGTTGCAGTATATGAACATAGAGATTTATCGACCTGGAAGATAAGGTCAATATTTGCCCAGAGAGACAATAAACCTAGATATTCAACCAATACAAAGTCAATATTTATGTTAATACCTATGTTTTGAATACCTATCCAAAAATCTCTAAAAGTTTCTCTATAGTTTAATTTCTTGATCCTTGAGAAGCATGCAATTGTAAATAGACCTTGAAACAAAATTTGAAAGTAAAACAGATAAATATCGGTGAATGCTTCAGGAGTAGATTGGTATAACATTTTATTACAGAGTCTTCTGCAAAAGAATATGATATTTTATTTGAAATGTGCAAACTTTATAAAGAGCATGAGATTCATTAAAGTATAACTTTCTTTATAATTAACTAAGCAAGTACAATGCATACACTAATAGACCTAGAACTGTAAAGTGCATAATAAAATGTTGCTTCTCCTAGATTCTGATTGTCACTTTTGTCTCTTTAGGCTTCTAGGGCATTTCTTTGAAAATATATCACGCTTTTTATGTACAATCCTCATAATCTTATTACGCTTTTTCCCCAAGGCACAGACATTTTATTACCACAGCATGATTCATTAGAGCACTTCCCCCATCAAGAGATACCCCTTATATACTGACTGCGAAGTATTGATTTCCGAAGCAAACTTTCTAGAAAAAACTTGCCATTATCAAAACAAAGCTGAGTATCTTCCATCAGATTTCCTCCCTATCAACTTTCTGTCATTGGCTTAGTTACCTTTGAAATTGGGTGGGCTAATCATTGCAAAATTCATTTACTTTTCTCTTTCTTAATCTTCTATCTTTAATTCATAAGGCATGTCAGAGCCTGTGTGCTTTTGTTTATCCTCATCCTTTATCATTGAAATGGCCAATGACTTACTTTGTAGGAAAAAAGTAAGTTCTAGAACTAGAAACCACTATTAGAAACTAGACCTGAGCAAGAATCCTATGTACTCAATTCTGATATGAGGACAATTAATGACCTAGTTCACAGTGGGGGGTGAGGGAAGGGGAGAGAGGAGATAGGGAAGGAGAGAGGGGGGGTGGAGGAAGAGATGAGCAGAAAGAGGGAAGGAGGGAGGGGTGTGGGGGGTCATGGTCTGTGATGCACCTTTTCAGGGCAGGACACAATTATAAGAGGGACTTTACCTAACAAATGCAATCACTGTAACCTGGATCTTTGTACCCTCAATAAATCCCCAACATTAAAATTAAAGGAAAAAAAAGAGGCTCAGCGCCTGCGGCTCAACGGGCTAAGGCGTCAACCACGTACACCTGAGCTGGCGGGTTCGAATCCAGCCCGGGCCCGCCAAACAACAATGACGGCTGCAACCAAAAAATAGCCAGACATTGTGGCGGGCGCCTGTAGTCCCAGCTACTTGGGAGGCGGAGGCAAGAGACTGGCTTGAGCCCAGGAATTGGAGGTTGCTGTGAGCTGTGATGCCACGGCCCCCACTCTACCCAGGGTGACAGCTTGAGGCTCTGTCTCAAAAAAAAAAAAAAGAAAGAAAGAAACTAGACCTGAAAACTCCAACTGACAGACTAAGGACAAAGGTAGGCTATGAGCAATTAACATGAGTGAATGTTGGTCTTACAAATCTTTGTGAAAAGTACACTGCTGCCATAGCTGCCACAGCTGCCATAGTCATGAAGAATAAGTTTCCGATAGAGCGGCACTCTTCATCTAGGCTTGTCATAAAGGACATGCTAAGTAAAATGAAGACTTTGCTCAAAAAGGTTCTGAAATAGGTAAGTGCACTAGTTCAGAAAAGTCTATTCCAACTAGCATTTGGAAAAAACATTTAGAGTAGCAGCTAAATTTTGATTTTACTACTTTCCATGGAAACTGGACCTGTAATCTTAGAGATTAAGCTTTTAAAAAAACCCTAAAAATCTTCATATAAATTACATTGAATACAAACATTATCTGAAGGAACAACCTAACACCCTAACTGGAGATACACTGGTTGTCTTCTACTTACAGCAAATTGAAAATTTCCACATACATGAGATTTAAAATATAAAGGCTATTCTATATATATACCATGTATGAGGTCTGATAGTTAAGTTGGTAAATTCGTCATAGAAAAAAGTGATACCTACCTCGTTGGTGAATATCACTACAGTCACCTTTGAAACCCTCCCTTTGGGAAGCTGTGCACTGATGCCAGTGCCTAGTCCACACTTCAAAGCAATGTTGGAACTCTTTATCTGGAATGACCAGCACAGCTGTTATCATACAGCAAACAAAAACACACAACAACAATAATGAATGCAGCTCAGCAAAACACCAGCACACATAGACATAAACAGAGCTGTGAGACACTAATATACCAAGGTTATGAAACCTTGCCGAGTTGTTTGTACAATGGTGCTAATGTAAGCTCATGGTGGCAAGTTTACAAACTTAATTGTCACATCTCTGATGGTGAAAAACCTGATGGACTTCAGAAAAAGAGTTCCAAAATTTATTCAAAGAGTGGACTAGGTGCTTGGTCACTAATAGCTTCCCTAGGGGAGTATTTTGAAGACGACTATAGTAATATTCAGCAGTGAGGTATGTAGTGTGACTTTTTCTAGGATGACTTTGTGAACTAATTATCAGATGTCCTATGTATGTCTATGTATGTACATGTACATGTACATGATCTAATCTTTTATCAACCTCCGATGGCTCAGTTGGATATTTATATCATGCTAAAAATTCAATTATTTAATTATTTTATGTGTATATATTCCTGGAAAGTATTCACTCATCTCTCCATATCTAATAGAAAAAAAAATCATTTAGTGCTGAATATGAGTCATTCTTATACTGTTTGCTGTTGTCTGGGCTTATTATGATATGTTTGATATGTAGACTCCTCCTTATGAAGCTTATATAAGAACAAATATCAATAAAGCAATCATACAAAGAAATATCTATTAACAAAATGTGCTGAAATTAAATAAAGAAAGTACAGAGAGGACTTTAAAGCATATAATCGGGGAAGTAACCTAGGCTTAAATTAAAACAAAAAACAAGTGATATTGGAATTGACATCTGAAAATTTATTGTAACTGAGGTAGACAAAAAAAATGAGCTGGCAAAGAGTATTCCAGAAGAAGCAATTTATTATTTAATAGCTTGAGGTGGAAAGGAGCACAGCTAATCAGATGAAATGAAAGAAGGCCCTTGGCTAGAACAAAGTGAATGAGGAAAAAATGATCTGAAAGAGGCTGAAGAAGCAGACAGGGAGAAAATCATTCACCTCTAATGTCCCTATAGCTTATGTCACATAGTTTTTTTTTTTTTTTTCCTCCTAAAGGAAAAGCATTTTAATCTGGAAAGTAGCATGATCAATTCTGAATTTTAGAAAATGCTGTATACAGAATGTATTAGAAGGGACAAGAATGGTTGAGGAGACATAGGTAGCAAGCTGATTCCCTAGTTCATGTAACCATGATAATAAATGGGGTTAGGTGGTGAAAAGTTGATATACTGGAGGAATATTTTGGAAATAAAATTGATATAATTTTTGGATGACTGGAATGAAAGGTAAAAGAAAGAGATGTATTAAAGGTTGACTCCTTAGTTGATCGGAAGAGATGGTGGACTAATCTATAATCTAGAAGAAATAGGAACAATTACAATTTTGGATGTGTGGAGTTTGTGATTCTTTTGAGACATTCAGATGTTGGTGGAAGTTTGATGGATAGGTTGGCAATTAGGTAGTATTTGCAGGCTGGGGATAAATATGTGTGCTTTAGAGTAACTGAAAAGTAAGAGTAGAGTGGGAAGAGGAGAGGAAGATCAAATCTTGCAAAAATTCAAGTATTTGAAGCCTGAATTGAAAAAGATACACTGGTAAAAGAAATTTAAGAATGGATCAAAAAAGAGGAAAATTTTCTATTGGATTTAGCAACATGGAAGGTCATTGGCAGAGTAATTCATTTTGATGACATAGTTGTAGGGGAGGCATTCAAATGAGTTGGAAGAGTAAATGAAATATGAAAAAGTAGAAATAATAAATACAAATAACTCTTTGAGGGAGTAAAAGACATACCTGTTAGGATGGAACATGTGTATATTGTAGATGTTCAAAAAATAATTGTTGAATGATCAAATGAGAACTAATTTACAAAATTTACTTAAAATGATTGGTACAAAACTGAAAGAAATAACTAGCATTGAATTCTTGCTATTTATTAAATTTTCCTTCTAAATAAATTTATGAGATAAGTGATTTTTAAAAAATTTTTCATGTAAGAAAAGTGAGATTGAAAAAGGTTATGCAGTCATCCAGGTTCACACACCTAAGAAGCAGCAGAATGGGAGTATGAAGCAAGTCTGGCTGCAGAGTCTATTTTCTCCTAGAATGCATTACCTTATTTGAGCACAAAAGACTATTTTCTATAACTGGGGGAGTTCTTATTATTTTTTTTTTTACTAAATCATAGCTATGAACATTAGTGAAATCATGGGGTACAATGTGCTGGTTTCATATACAATCTGAAATATTTTCATCAAACTGTTTCACATAGCCTTCATGGCATTTTCTTAGTTATTGTATGAAGACATTTGTAGTCTGCATTTAGTAAGTTTCGTCTTTACCCTTCTAAGATGCACCGTAGGTGTGATCCCACCAATTACCCTCCCTCCACCCATTCTCCCACCTCCCCTCCTCTCCTTTGCCCCTTTCCCCATATTCTTGTGCTATAATTGGGTTATAGCCTTCATATGAAAGCTATAAATTAGCTTCATAGTAGGGCTGAATACATTGGATACATTTTCTTCCATTCTTGAGATACTTTGCTAAAAAGAATATGTTCCAGCTCTATCCATGTAAACATGAAAGAGGTAAAGTCTCCATCTTTCTTTAAGGCTGCATAATATTCCATGGTGTACATGTACCACAATTTATTAATCCATTCGTGGATCAATGGGCACTTGGACTTCTTCCATGACTTAGCAATTATGAATTGGGTTGCAATAAACATTCTGGTACAGATATCTTTGTTATAATGTGGTTTTGGTCTTCTGGGTATATACCTGGTAAAGGAATTTATAGGATCAAATGGCAGTTCTATTTTTAGATCTCTAAGTATTCTCCAAGCTAGGGAAATTCTTGGAAATATTCTTCTTGCGTCTAACTTTCTCTGCTCTAATAAAATATATATGGAGGTTCATTTTATCTTTTTTTTAAACAGAGTCTCCCTTTGTTCCTCTCAGTAGAGTTCTGTGGCATCACAGCTCCCAGCAACCTCAAACACTTGGGCTCAAGCAATTCTCTTGTTTCAGCCTCCCGAGTAGCTGAGACTATAGGTGCCAGTCACAACGCCTGGCTATTTTTGGAGATGAGATCTTGTTCTGGCTCAGGCTGGTCTCAAACTTGTGAGCTCAGGAGATTCACCCACCTTGGCCTCTCAGAGTGCTAGTGAGCCACTGAGCCCAGTCCTGGAGGTTCATTTCCAATCAGTGATTCTCAACCATGGCTGAACATTCATTAACTTATAATGCTTTACAAATAACAAGATGAGCCATGATGAGCCATACCATGAGAATGTCTGAGAGTGAGTACTGGGGATTGATATATTTTTTAAAGGTTTCAATTCTAATATGCTACTAGAATTGAGAAAAACTGCCTTGGATTGTTACCAGATCATTAATTAATAAAAGCCTAATGGCCTAAATTATAAACATTTATTCTGATGGTATCCTAATAGTTTCAACTCTGAGTAAGTATATTTCTCTGCGAAAAAGTGGAGCACATATCAATTGGACAGGCAGTAAACATGTCGGGCAGTGATTGTTAAGAATCACGATGACAATGAAAGCTTCATGAGTTTTGATTTCTTATATGGATTGCTTTGATGTAGTAGGAACACGTCTTCTAACCCTCTTGGAATGACACATTTTCATGTACCCACTGATAGAGGTGGTGTTTTCACCCAAAATAACAGGAAAGACCCAGGGGTTAGAGACATGTAGGATGCTGAGTGGAGTGCCTATTACTCTTCTCTCCCACTAGTATGTGCGGATTCTCAGAGGGAATAGATTATGAAAATCCCCTCTGGATACAGATCTTTATTCCTCCTCCTGATTGCCTAAAGGATGGTAGAAATTGGTTATAAAATTCTTCCGTGGTGTTTAACCTGAAGGTTTGTTTATTTGTAGGATCCTTCTTATGAAACAAAACTTAAAGTGACCTAAAATGAACCCTAATATCAAGACAGAAAATACTTTCAACCTTAGTTCAGAATTCTTTTACCCTTAAGGGAGAATTCTCATAGGGTTATGCGGGCTCAATGAAAGATTTCCCATTTTCAGTTGCCATTCTTTGTTACTGCTGTGCACGGCAGTGGCTGCTTTGGGACCAGAAGCACTTTCCACTTTTCAAAAGATAAAACACATCTGACATCATAACAATCAACCACTGTTAAAAATGGTAACCTTAATTGTCATCATTCTTTTTTACACTTCCAGCAGGTTTGAATTGTAATCCATGGTGAGCTTGGTGAGAAGATGGCGCATACATAATTCACTTTTAATAAAACATCTATCTTTGATTTCCTTCTTCCTTATCATTAGGCTCTTAATACATTGTGCATGCACCTTTCGAAGAAGCTTCTATTCTATTGTCAAGAGAATTCTTTCTGTTCTCAGAGATGTACTAAAATAGTGCTCTTTCTTTCTTTTTTATTATAAATCGGTTTCAATTTATTACAAATGATGGGACAATGAATCCTGTACTTAGTGGTAGGAAATTTTAGAAAAGCCACTTTTTTATATGTTTATATTTACTTTTCCCCATAAGAATATCAAATTTCTAGCCCCATCTCTAAAATGTGTAAGGGTTTAATGTGTGTGAAAAAAGAAGCTTTGTGCCATAAAATTAATCATCTTATGTTGATGAAACATATAAATAAAGAATAGCCACAGAGTAATCATTTATAATTAATCATTAAAAATAAAATCAATGACATTTTACAGTGGTAAAAATAAGCAAAGAATAGTAGGCCTTACAATTTGGATGTCTTTGTGAGAAAAATATAGTAGAACATTTCTAAGTTGAGCATCCGATGTGCTGGAACAAACTGGTCAACATACAGACATGGTCAATGTAAGGAAGTAGGCTTGCTGGACTGATACATACATATACTTTGCTTTCTTGTGCAGCTTTTATTAGAGAATATCATACAAAATTATACATGATCAAACACAATCAAGTCACACATAGAGTGTCATAGAAAATCAATATATTTACTGGTTTCTCATCGTTTAATCATTCTCTCTTACAAGAATCAATCTTGGTCTGTTTCTTATTATTATGAAGATTACTGTCTCCATTTTTTCAAGCGTCACTCTTTCTCCAGCATTCTCAATGCTGGCCTTCCACTGGGGAGGACCTGGGGCTACGGGGACCAGCCTGGTGCTATGGTTCACTGGGGCCAAGTTGGCGATGGCTTCATGGTGATGTCAGGTACTCATTTTATTCTTCTTCCCCCATAAAGGGGTTTTCTTTCTTCACGCTGCATTATTTACGCTTGTGGACAGGTAATACAAAGCTCAATTTCTTACCCTCTTCAATGCATCTTTTCCTCTTTTTTCCCACCCACATGCTATAATTTCTTATGTGAATTCTCTAGCTCTTGTGAAATTTGTGTGTGTGTGTTTGATTTGATTGTTCAGATTTATTTTTGTGTGAGGAAACAATTGCTTGAAAGTCCTCTTTGGTGGTGATACTCCAAATTAGCCATGGCTATATGAAACTATTTATTAACTCTCTTGTTTGTTGATCTATCCCTTTTCTATTGCAATACTATCTTAGTATTATAGGATAAAATCCAACTCAAAATTTAAAAGACCTTTATGGAAAAATTATAATTATCTATATGGTTATAAATAATGAACAAATAGCTCAATGTAATATATATTAGCACAATTTATTCCTTAAAATTTATAATTTTTGCCAAATTCTTTATAAACTGGTTCTGAAATTAAAATAAAACAAGAAAATTGAAATTAATTAGCGGAGTCTGCCACAATAGATGTTGATAATTAATGATTTATAGTGAATTTGACTGTTGAGGATAAATAATTTGGAATAATGGAACAGAATAGCAAGCCAAAACTGTAACATTGCAAAATGGTGGTGTAAGTATTGACTAATGAATACATTTTCTGGAACTACTTATACATGTCATAAAAATATTATTTTTTATCTCACAATGTTGATAACAATAGACACCAATTTTAAAGTTTAAATATGGAAAGTAAACATTAAACTTTTATAGGAAAGGAATGGCATAAACTGCGAATTCAAGACTCAAACTAGGAAAAGATGCTCTGTGTCATCAGGAAATTTAAATTTCTGTATTTGCTCTCTGAAAAAATGATGATTCTGAATAAATTCATTAAGTAATGGCAAAGAGCCCTTATAAAAATGAGCAGAGGACATGATCATGATCATAAAATTCACTCATACCAAAAAAAATGGTGAATCAAAATAGAATTAAAATAAACTTGCATATGATTTATACCCGAAAGTTGAAAAAAATTTAAAAGTATGATTGTCAAATATGGATGCAGAGAGATAAAAATTCTCATGGTGTATAAATATTATAGTCACTTTGTGTAAGAATTCAGTATTTCTGACGAAGTTGAAGTTTGGCAACATACTAGAAATCTTATTCATTAGTAAGTCTCCAGAGAAATCTGGCGTATCACAGATTCATTACAGCTTGCTTTTCATCAATTAAATGTGGGAATAACCTAAATGGTCATCAACAGAGAATAGGTAAATACATAATGGCATTTAGTCAATGAAATGACTACTACACAGAACTTAAGAATATATATATATTTAGTCTACTACACAGAAATTAAGAATATATATATACACACATATGTATGTATATTGAAACTATAATGCATACCTATATGAATATTCATACAGGTATGCATTATAGTTTCAAATATCAATAAGGATAAATATGTGCATGTTTTGAATATGAAAATTGTACAATATATGCTATATTTATATAAAATTTAAAAACTAGAAAGCAAACTGCATACTATTTGTAGGTCCACGTATATATATAGAAAAGTAAAATTATCACATACTAGGGAGGACATGCCCTGGTTTTAGGAAATAATGATCTCCTGTAGGAAATAATATGAAGAAAAATACTTGGGAGATCGTAAAGAAGATAACCTTCAATTTTCCAGTATTGTCCCTCCTTTTACATAAAGTACTCTGGAAAATATGCTAAATATTTTAAATCAGAGTGATGGTCATAAGAATCCTCATTATGTTATTATTTCTAATGCTCTGTATAGTTAAAATACTTCATAATATGTGTCATAGAAGAAAAGTTAAATAGTGGTATTAAAGGAAAATGACATTAAAATGTTGCAAAATTTTCAAGTGAATGCAAGATTATGTTATCTTTCATTCATTTCAATTATCTCAAGTGGAATGCTAATCTTGAAATCAGTAAAGTATTTAACAGTAATTTTTCAAAAATTCAATCTGCAATTGTACACATACAAAAATAAGGAAAATCTTAATTATTGATGTGACTTTTAGCTTTTGGAGACTCTTCATCTAGGATACCTACTTTCTTTACTAAATTTTGCATGGCAAGCAAGATAATAAAATGAAAACTTCAATGAATAAACATATGAAAATGGAGGTTAAGGGTAAATTAAGTACCATCCATTTTTCTGGCTATGATATGTAATACACATTCTTTTGTAATTTGATGTATTTATATTTCTGATTCTTTGCTTACCCCCCCTTTTAAAATAGGCAATATTCCCTCTCTGTATGGCTAATAAACCTTATTTTCTTTTCATACTTTCTTAGAATGTTGTAATTTTAAATATACATAACAACTAAGACTCTTCCAATTTTTTAGCTTTTTACTTTCTTTATATGACTTGTTTATGACAATGCAATTTCTGACACTAAATGTATGTCATACTTATCCAAACACTATATATAATTTAACAGGTTTTCATGTTGTTTTTAGAGTGTATATGTTTTGTTTCTTCCTAAATAATACATGAGTTTGCATTAATGTGTCATAAAACTAACAAAAAAATTCCCATATTTTTTGCATATGATGTTTGAAAAACAAAACCAAGAAAAGACATGTTAAGAATGAAAGAGGGCAGAGTAAGATGGCCAAATAGAAACCTCCAGCAATCATACCTTCACAAGTATATCAGATTCAACAAAAGCAAGCCCCTTCAGAAGAACCAAAAATTAGGGGAGGAATCATATTACCTTGTTTTAATATAGTATTGAGGAAAGAGGCACTGGAGGTCAGAAGAGATCACCTTGCATTGTCCCTGGAAGTACCGTACCAGTAGGCCGACAGGCATGAGAATCTGTGTACTTGAGGGGGAAAGAGTGTGCGGTGGTTGAGGGACTTTGCATTGAAATTCAGGGCCACGGTGGCTAAAGTGGACATAATAGAAAGGTGAATACTGCCAGTGTCCATAGAGGGAACATTTAGATCAGCCTGGCCAGCAGGAAATTCTCCACCGTAAGTTCATGCTAGACCCAACTCCAGATGACAGAAAGCAGCCCAGGCTTGGACTACATTTTTAAGTCAGTGGGCCAAAAAGCCTATAGTCCTAGGGAAATTCCTGCAGCAAGGCTAGCTTAGAGCCAGAGGACTTGGGCACATATCACCCTGTGAGAACCAGCTTCAGTGGCCAAGCCAGTGCCTGTTCCTCTCTTCCTAATGACATGAAATGTGGCTCAGAGAGAGTGTTCTTCCACTTGGAGAAAAGAAAAGAGTGAGCTCAAAGTATTCTGTTTTGCAACTTGGGTATGAGCTTAGCCACAGTGAAATAAAGTACCAAGAAAAGCTCCCAAAGCCCCCCAGTTCAGGCTTTAGTTCCTTGACAGCATTTCTAAACCCCATTTGAGCCAAAAGGAGTCATGCTTCCCTGAAGGGAAGAACCCAGTCCTGGCAGTCGTCACCACCTACCAACTTAAATACCCTTGCCCTTTGAGTGAACATCAGAGGTAGCCATTGATGGTCCCCACAGGCTTTGGAAGAGCCTGGGTTGGCTTCAGGTGTGACCTATTGCTGGCAGCCATGAGGAAGTACCCACATCAGTCCTCTCCCAACTCCAGGAGCACAACACAAAGAATGAAGGAAAACAATGAGAGATTTTGCTAGGTAATCCAGGGAATCTCTCACATTTCACCTAAGTCTACCAAAGCATTAGCACTAGAAATCTGCAATAATAACAGCATTCCTGGGCTTGGGGCATCCTTAGTACTGATACACCAAAGATTTAGATCCCAATACTCAATGCCCATTGAATATCTGGAACGTCTTCTCAAGGACAATGGTTTCAAATAAACTCAGACTATGCAATTAAAATAAATACCTAACATTTCATTTTCACTGCTCAGACCTTGATGAACATCCACAAACATCAAGAGCATAGAGGAAAACATGACTCAGCAAACATGCTAAATAAGTTACCAGTGGCCAGTCCTGGAGCGATGGAGACATGTGACCTTTCAGACAAAGAATTTAAAATAGCTGTCCTGAAGATCAATGAACTTTAAGACAACACAGAGAACTAATTTAAAAGCCTACCAGAGAAATTTAATGAAGAGATTTAGTTAATAAAAATAAATCAAGCAGAAATGCTGAAGCTGAAGAAGTAAATTAACAAATTGCAAAATGCATTAGAGTCTCTGATCAGCAAATTGACCAAGCGGAAGAAATAATAGTGAGCTTGAAGACAGACTATTTGAAAATATATAGTCAAAAAATATATATATAAAAAACCCTGAATGAATCAAGCCTAAAATGCCTAGAAAATAGTCTCAAAAGGGAAAATCTAAGAGTTATTGCCCTTAAAGAGGAGGTAGAGAGAAAAAATAGGGTTAGAAATTTAGTAGCTGTTGTGGTGGGCGCCTGTAGTCCCAGCTACTTGTGCGGCTGAGGCAAGAGAATCCGTTAAGCCCAACAGCTGGACATTGCTGTGAGCTGTGACACCATGCACTCTACCTAGGGTGACATAGTGAGACTCTGTATCAAAGAAAAGAAAAAAAGAAATTTAGTACCAGAGAACATTCCAAACCTAGGGAAAGATTTCAGTATTTGGGCAGAAAAAGGTTATAGATTGACACCACGCAGAGTTAACCCAAAGAAGACTACCTAAAGAGGTATGTAACAATCAAGTTCCCAAAGGTCATGGATGAAGAAAAGCAAGAACAAAGTAAGGGGGAGAAAAACCTCATATAAAGTATCTCTATTATGTTTGGCAACAGACTTCTCAGTGGAAACCTTATATGCTAAGAGAGAGTGGCTTGATGTATTAAAAATGTGTAAGGGAAAACAAAACAAAACAAAACCTTAACTCTAGAACATTATATCCTTCAAAGATGAAGAAGAAATAAAGACTTTTCCAAACAAAAGCTGAGGGATTGTATGATGCCACACCTGCCCTATAGAAATGCTGAAATGCCAAAATGAGTTCTTGAAAGAAAAGGACCATAAAAACAATGAGAAATCATTTGAAGTTATAGAACTCACTGATAAAAAACAGTAAATATGCAGAGAATATTCTATTGCTATAATTTTAGTGTACAAACTTGATATCTTAAATTGAAGACTGGCATAGAAAACCAACAAAAAATAGCTACAAGTTTTGAGAGAGAGAGATAGTATAAAAGATATGGAGGGAACCAAGAAAAAGTTAAAAAAAAGTGTTTGTGGGCCTAGGACGCAAGTTAAAGGGCAGAATTGCTACTAGATTTCTATTTACTTCCCTGTTTGTTTGTAAGTGGAATTGTCATATGTTTAAAAAATCAGTTACAAAATGTTCTTGCAAGCCTCAAAGTAACCTTAAATAATAAAAGAAAATCTATAGGAGTTACAGGGAAAACAAGTGAGAAATTAAAGCACACTCTCAGAGAAAATCATTATTAAGAAAGGAAGGCAGGAAAGAAGAAAGAAAAAAGATAAAGAAGGGAAAGGAGAGAGAAAAGAGCAGAAAGAAAAGACCAGAAATCGACATGGCAGTATGAAGTCCTTACCTCTGCACAGAAATAACTCTCAATGTGAATAGACCAAACTCTCCAATCAAAAAGAGTAGCTGAATGTGTAAAAAACAAGACTCTACTGTATTTTTGTACAAGAAACCTTCAACTATAAAGGCACAAATAGACTGAAAATAAAAGGTACAGAAAAAAGATTCCATGCAAATGGAACCCCCCCAAAAGAAGAGTAGCTATACTTGTATCAGATAAAATAGATTTCAAAATAAAAACTTTAAAAAGAGACAAAGAAGGTCATGATATAATTACAAAGATGTCATTTCAGCAAAAGGGTATAACAATTTAAATATATGTGCACTCAACACTGAGGCACCCAGATACATAAAGCAAATATTATGAGAGATACTGAGAAAGATAGACCTTGATAAAATAATTATTGAGGACCTCAACACTCCACTTTCAACACTGGTCAAATCATCTAGATAACAAATCAACAAAGAAACATTAGACTTAATCTGCGTTATAGACCAAATGGACCTAATAGATATTTACAAAACCTTCCACCCAAAAGGTATAGAATACATGCTCTTCTCCTCAGTTCATGAATAGTTTTCAAAGGTAAACCCAAAATTTGAAATCATAGCAAGTATTTTCTCTGACCACAGTGAAGTAAATAACATTCTCATTATTGACTCACTGGTTATTCAGGAACATATTGTAATTTACATTTGTTTGTGTATTTCCACATTACCTAACTTTGAATTATATTACAGAGCTGTAGTAACAACAAACAACACTGCACTGAAATAAAACACATAGACCAATGGAACACAATTAAGAAACCCAAATAAATCCACCCATCTGTACTGAATTTACCTTCAACAAAGGTGTAAGAAGATACAGTGTGGAAAGGACTGTCTTGTCAATAGATGGTACTAGGAAAATGGGAAATCCATCTGCAGAAGAATGAAGCTAGATCTGTATCTCTTGCCCTATGCAAAATCAAATAAAAATGGATTAAAAATTTAAATCCATGAATTGAGCCTATTAAACTACCTAATAAAATATTGGAGAAATGCTTCAAGACAGTGGTTTGAGAAAGGACTTCTTGAGTAATACCTCCAAAGCACTGGCAACCAAAGCAAAATTGGAAAAATGAGATTACATCAAGTTCAAAAGCTTCTGCACAGTAAAGGAAAGAATAAAAAATGTGAAGAAACAACTCACAGAGTGGGACAAAATATGTGCAACCTCTCATTTGTCAGGGGATTAATAGCCAGAATTTATAAGGAGCTCCAACAGTTTAGTAGGAAAAAATCAAATAATCTGATTGAAAATGGGCAAAGGATCTGAATAGTTATCCTCAGAAGAAAATATGCACATGGCCGACAGGTTTGTGAACAAATGCTCAAAGTTATTAGTCATCAGAGAAATGAAAGTCAAATAAACATTGAGATATTTCACCCCAGTTAAGATGTCTTTTATCTAAAAAAATGAGCGATAATGAAAGCTGATGAGGATATAAAGAAAGGGGAGCCCTCATGTACTGTTTGTGGAATGTAAGTTAGTGCAAGAACTATGGGGAACAGTGTGGAAGTTAATCAGAACTAAAAACTGAACTGCCTTATGACCCAGCAATCCTATTTCTGGTTATATATTTAAAGGAGGGAAATTCAGTATATTGGAAAGATATCTCCATCCCCACATTAATTGCAGCACTATTCACAATAGCCAAAATTTGATAACAACCTAAATGTTCCTCAGCAGGTGAATAGATAAAGAAATTGTGGTATACAATTGTGGAATATCACATAGCCACAAAAAGAATTAAATTCTGTCATTTAGAACAACATGGATGGAACTGGAGAACATCATGTTAAGTGAAATATTCTATGAACAGAAAAACAAATCTTTTGTGTTTTCACTCATATGTGGGAGATAAATATTTAAAAAGTTGATCTCCTGGAGCCAGAAAGTAGAATGATGATTAACAAGGGATGGGAAGTTTAGTAGTGAGTCAGGGATGTAGTGAGGATGGTTAATGAGTGCAAAAATGTAGTTGGATAGAATCAACAATATTTGAAAACATAACTGACTAGTCAATAGTAAATTTGGGTATTTTTAAAAATAGCTAAATGAGTGGAATTGGAACATTCCTAAGAAATGATAAATGTCAGAGGGGATGGATACTTCATCCCCTAAGTTATGCTTTGCCTAACTCATATTGTACTCCTGTATCAAAACATCTCTTGTACCCTGTAAGGATATACAACAATTACGTAGTCATAGAGTGAAAAATTTTTAAAAAATGAGGAAGAAGAAGAAGGAAGGAAGAAGGAAGGAAGGAAATAAAGGAAAGAAGGAAAGAAAGAAAGAAAGAAAGAAAGAAAGAAAGAAAGAAAGAAAGAAAGAAAGAAAGAAAGAAAGAAAGAAAGAAAGACAGACGTCAGGCATACATCTTACAAAAGAGAAATCTATAGAAAGTATTAGCAAAACAGGCTATAACCTCAATTAATTATAAAACAATTTTCTATTGCCATAATTTTTAATTAAAACATCACACAGTGAAAATGAATACTTCGTGGATATACATTAATTTTTTAATATGGGAAAAAGAATAATGTCTGTGCCAAGTTTATTACTTGCCAGGCACTGTGCTGCACATGTGCTATATATTTAAGTATTCAGATTTCTTCTAAACTCTATGATATAGATAACTGCTATTTTCCTATCTATATCAGGGAATAGAGGGCCAGTTAACCTAATTAATTATACCAAGATTGAAAATCTAGACAGTCATAGATACAGGAATTGGACTTGGCAGTTTCTTTTGGAACACACATACTTAACCACTGTCTTGAGGAAGAGGGGTAAACAGTTACATCACAGTTGCTGTAAGTTGGCTTATTCTCATTGAATTGTCTCTTGTACATGGCAAAATAGAAATATCCTGAGTGATCAACATTTGCAAATTGAGCCTTTTCATCTTCTTGTTTCTGAAGTATTACTCTTGCATATGCTCAATCTGTCTCTTATATTTCAAATTTCAACAATAAATATTTGATTTTTGCAAGAGGCCCATAATAACCATTTAATCCCTGGTAAATGGCAAATATGAAACACCACATGTGGTTCTTGTTTAATATGTTGATATATATTCAACTTATTTATTTTGTTTTAGAGCCTTGACACAAGATCTTTCAATGCATGGCCATATGTTTATATAATGATATTTCTATTGTTCTAATAATTGTATAAGGACTTCTATCATTTAATTTATTCAACTTCTCCAACTACTTATTGAGAGCCCACTCTGTACCAGTCCAGTTCCAATTGCTGTGGATGCAAACTGAGAATTTAGTGGAGAACTAGGGTAATGTTTGAGTGTGGGAGAATGTATCACTTCCTCCATCTCTACCCAAAATTTCAATGTAAACTAGCTCAATTAAGATATAAATTTTAGGCTTTTTCCTGGACATCCTAATTCTTAGAATACTTTTGCTAAGAGATGTCCTAAAAAGACAGTATTAGATATTTCCCACTTGAACAACTGGATTCATTGGTTACCATCTGCTGAAAGATGACTATAATTTAAAATGGAATGGAAGACATAATTCATACTATTTGACTTCTAAAAAAAATTAATGATAAAGTCGCGTAGACTCCTTTTCCCCCTACACCTCCCCACTAAGCAAAATTATAAACTTGGCAGTAACACAAGAAACAACCAAAGGAGAACTCTGAAAGATGGCAGGACAAAAACAAGCTTGTTTGGGACTGGAAAGAATACAGTGGCAGGACATCTAATGTCAACCCACCCAGCAGAGATAACACCACCCAAACCTGGCACTTTCTATCCCCCAAACTTAAAACAAGTCAGCCTAGGATATTACAAATAATGAAACTACATCCAATAAAAGAGAAAACAACACATAGATCGTGAGAGTGGTGTTTGTAGCTTATTTGTTACATGAAATATTTGAAGATGTGCACATTATATACATTATAGCACAGAATAAATTATACATTCACTTTGGTGTTTTACATTAATTAATTATTTTAAATTTCAGATTAGTATTGAGGGCACAAATGATTAGGTTACATTGTTTGTGTTTGTTAGGTAAAGTTCAAATTGTAGCTGAGCCCTTCAACTACATTGTGCTGTATACTCTTATATCGTGCACCTTAAGTGAGAGCTAACCAATCCCCCTCTCTCTCCTCCTTCCCTCTCCCTCCTCTTCTCTTTTGCTCCCTTTGGATTTAATTATATTTTTCTCTTGTGTGAACATGTAGTAGTTTATCCATTGGTTTCGTATTAGTATTGTGTACATTGACTATACTTGGTTTTCCATTCTTGTGATACTTTATTAAGAAGAATGTTCTTCAACTCCACTCAGGTTAATACAAAAGATCTAATGTCTTAATCTTTTTATGGATGAATAGTATTCCATGGTATACACCAGGGGTCCTCAAATTATAGCCAACCAAGGACATTTATCTGGCCTGCTGGGTGTTTTTGCCACCGCTGCCTGTCCTGCTTAGCAGCCGACTCGTCCCAGGCCCACAGTGCGCATGTGTGGAATGTGCGCCGCACTCTCTGACTCCCCTCCTTCACTCTGTCTCTGGCCTCCTCCTCTCAGTCTCTGGTGTGATTGGAGGAGTCACAAGCTTGCTTGTGCAGAGCCTGCTGCTGCCTGAGGACTGAGGCAAGAACAAGTTAGGATTTTTTTTCTTTTTTTTCTGAAGTTAGGAGGTCTTTTTTTTTTCAGATGGGGTGTCTTTTTTTTTGAAGGTAGAAGGACCTTTTTTTTGAAGTTAGGAGAGCTTTATTTTTTTCAAGTTGGTTAGTTGGTTGGGGGTGATATCTGGGGGGTTGCATCACAGTGATAACACAAATAGTCAGGGCTCAGTGCTAATGCACATGGTCAGCTCTCAGAGATAATGCAAAAAATAGTCAGTGCTCAGTGGTAATGATAATTGTAAGTGCTCAGTGTTATCGCAAATGGTCAGCAGTCAGGGTTAATGCAAATGGTCAGTGCTCAGTGTTATCTCATGGGGACCCCAAACTGGTAATCTGCCTAGGGCCCTATGGGAACTTAGTCCAGCTCTGCAGACAGCTGAGGAGTAGGAAACCCAATTTAATTGACAGTAAGTGTATTTATATTCTGATTGCTGTTCAGTTGTGTATGATGTTGTATGTTGTGTGCTGTGTAAGCCCTGGTTCACACTGTTGCACTTTTGGAAGTGCAGATTTGGAAGAAAAAAGGCATACGTGAATATAAGATATGTGCAGTGTGCATAGAAATTTGTTCATATATATTTTTTAAACTATAGTCTAGCCCTCTAACAGTCTGAGGGATAGTGAACTGGCCCCCTGTTTAAAAAGTTTGAGGACCCTTGGTATACACATACCATAGTTTATTAATCCATTCCTGAGGTGATGGGTACTTGGGATGATTCCATGTCTTGGCAATTGTGAATTGAGCTACAATGAAAATTCTAGTGCAAATGTCCTTATGGTTATATGATTTTCTTTTCTTCTGAGTAGATTCCTGGGAACCAAAAGGAAGGTTTACTTTTAGCTTTTTGAGGATTCTTCATACTTTCTTCTATAGTGACTGTATTAATTTGCAATCCCACCAGCGGGGTAAAAGTGTTCCCTTCTCCCACACCCATGTCATCATCTGAAGGTTTGGCACTTGTGATGTGAGCTATTCTTACTGGGGTTAGGTAATATCTTAGGGAGGTTTTGATTTGTATTTCTCTGTGGATTAGGGACTATGAGCACTTTGGCATGTGTTTCTTGGCCGTCTTCTATCTTCTTCAGAAAAGATTCTGTTCATGTCTCTTGCCCACTTATAAATGGGATTGTTTGCTCTATACTTTGTCAAATGGCTGTTTATGCCCATTGCATGTTGAGGAGTAACTGATTATATGGAGAATTTCCAATGAACTATGGTCTGTGAAAAGGATTTGGAACAAAATGAAAAAGAAAATGAAAAACAAAATGGAATATCATTTTCAATTACAATGTAGAATTTAGGAAGTCTCCAATTTTTCTCTTGTTTATTAGTTTCCAGACTAATGAATTTTGATGCAATCACTTGTGGCATATTTATCTTCAATATATTCCCTTTCTATGAGAAGCATATGCTAACTTTAAATTTTGCTATGCTTGATTTTAAGTTAAAATGTTTCCAGATTTTTAATTTTTTTAATATTGTGCTCATAAAACATATTAAGTTTGTGCTTTATGGCATGCTTCTAATCTTCCATGAACTTTCATGAGATTTTTGAAGTTTATTATGTCAAATTTGCCTAATGTTTAATTTCTAAAAGAGATAACAGGGATACTTTAAAGATTTTGAAGGCATATATATATTTTTTTACTTTCTTAACTAACATTTTATGACATTCCTTATCTTTTCTATTGTACTCATCCGTATTTTTCAGAGATATGTTTGCTAGTGAAATTTATTAGCTACACTATTTAGATTAAAGTTCTCAAAACTTGCATACAAAATTTAGTTAAAATTCTTACATGTAACAAGGAGGTGATTCTTAGAAGAAAACTCCTGGACAAGGTATTTTTCTATAATTTGTAGTGATTCCTATATTTTAATACCTTTATTTCAATTCATTTTTAAAAGATCTAATCTCTGTAGATAAAGATAAAATGTCAAGAAGATTCCATTGTGCTACTGTACATCATTCAGTTAAAATAAAAGTAGAATGTGGACACAGACTGAGTTTAAGTTGTGTTCTCATTCAGCTTGATTATTCACCCTCCTCTGATACAGGCAGAGTTACTAGACAGGAGGTAAGGTAGTGGGCAGAATATGAGGCCTGCTCATGCTTTGCTTTGACACCATGGTTGTCTCCTTTTTTAAAGTCGGTTAATGATAGGTTAAATGAAAAATTATTCTCTGAGATAACATAATCTGTATCAACTAATTCAGGGAGCATTTTGTAGTCCTTGAAAAATGAGAAAGGGGGCAGCACCTGTGGCTCAGTGGGTAGGACACTGGCCCCATATACCAAGGGTGGCTGGTTCGAACCTGGCCCCAGATATGAGTTTTGTCCTATCTTGGAGAACGTGTATATGGAAGAATCTTACAATGATCCAGGATTTGTTCCTGAATTCCTTCCTGAAAGAACCTGAAAGGATTGCTGAGAGGAATGAAGTAAGTCAAGTGACTCTGCTTTGCTCTTCCCATCTCTGCAGTCTTTCTTTTTTAACCGGGATTTTTCTGTCTTCTTTTTAGAGGGCCATTCCTCAAGAAACAGAGCATGCTGAGCATAATTGACTCTTTTCTTGATGACTCAGGCTCATCGTAATGAAGATCGGTTAGCATACTCAACAGTATTAGAAAGTCGCCCTTAAGAGCCATTAAGGTATGCGGTACTGTTTGCCCTGACTTACTAAGGGCTCCCAGCTGACCTAGATGTTCCAGGCTGCAGTCGCTTCTCAGTACAATGTACACTAAACAAAAAATACTTTCTTGTGGACTGCAGGGAGATATGCGTGAGGCTAGGTCCAAACACGATGCCGTTGCATCATACCTGGCTCTGTTCTTTGTTGTAAACCTTCCCCCTAACTTTTTAATCTGCCACATAAGGTCTCATTCCAAATCTATTGCAGGGCATAAGTGGCCATTTCCAGGAGTAATAAAATAATTTGGTTTTATAATGCCAAATGTAATCATAAATGCAGTGGGCAGAATTGCCAAGTGCACAAAGCCCTTGGTGCTCATAATAAAAAAATATAAATACAAAAAACACTCCAGGTAGACTCCTGTCCCTCCAAAAATCTTAATCTTAGTTGAAAACTTAGCTTTTCAAAATGACATACTCTCTGAAAAACATTTGTTGCACATTTTTTTCATCAGGGTTTTCTTAGTTTCACTTTACGAAAGCAAACATCACAGGAAGGGCTAAAAAAAATCTATTATTTATTATTATAAAGTACATTGTTTAAATCTTTTTCATTCTGATGTCTTCTTAAGGAACTCAGGTTTTTTGATGGGGGCCAACAGTCAGGAGAAGAAAAAGGTAAGTTCAAAGGTTCAAATATTTTGGAAAGACAGTGGGGTTAACAGTGGGAAACTTGAACCTTCCTAAGAAGGTACTGTGAGGATGTTGGGCACTTAAGAAGCAAGAGGAGAACCACAGGAAAGAGAAAGCAAGAAAAAAGGCAATCTGGCTTCAGTGAAGATTTTTTTTCTGATTTACTCCTTAGGCATATACTCTACTGTAAGTATGTATAATTCATTTTATAGACCATATACATATTGCAATGGAATAAGTAGAACATATTGGAATGCATTAAAACAGCTTTTTAAAAAGGGATTCCACATTTAATTTCTTATGATTCAATAATAATTTGATTTTCTAAAGAAATTTTCATAGGACTAACAATACAGGCTTGTTAAAAAATGTGTGGTACTCTATGTAATTCCTGTTTCACACACATTATATATACTTTATTAAAGTGTTCAAGGGAAATTAACTTTCAAACTAATTAAAATTATAAAATTTCCCAATACTCTTTAGTTTTTCTAAATCATCTGTGTGCTTAGTTAGAAATGAGTATCTTAGTATCACATTGAACTTCAAAGATGTTAAGGTGAAAAGAGTTTACCGCTAAAATTATAGGTAATGCACTAAAAAATAACAATAACATATTATTGAGAACATATTAAAAATAACAATAATAACATATTCTTTTTATTATTAATAAAACTCACATATTCCTTAATAGTTTATAGTTTTGAATTGAAATTTTATAAATGTGCATTTTGATTCTTCTAAAACCCTGCAATATAGAAAATGAAGATTGCTACTGATTACAGGATCTTACTCATTCTGACTCTACGTATCTTTGCACACATTAACTATCCCCTCTTTTTCTCACCTGCGCCCACTACTCTTCCCAGCCTCTGGTGACCCTCACTCTACTCTTGACCTCCATGAGTCCAATTTCTTATAGCTCTGACATATAAATGAGAGCCTGCAAAATTTTGTCTTCCTGTGCTCGGCTAATTTCACTTGATATAATGACCTCCAGTTCCATCCATGTTGTAGTAAATGACAGGATTTTACTTTCATGGCTAAACACTATTGCAATATGTCTATGTACCACATTTTCTTTATCCCTTTGTCTGTTGATAGACACTTGAGTTGATTCCATATCTTGGCTGTTGTGAATAGTGCTGCAATAAACATGGAGGTGTTGATATCTCTTTGAAAAAAAATAAAAAAAATAAAGAAAATGAAGATATATTTCATTTTTAGGCAAATATCAATAAGGGTAAGACCCAGAAAAATCAAGATTTTTAAAGATGAAACAGTACATTGTAAATTTATAGCTATAATTTAGTTCTTAGTTTTGGAAAACTGATCTTTTTGCTAGAGCACTTAAATCTATGTGCTAGAGCATGCATTATCTATATAACTGGAAACATTTACGTTATTTGTAAAGCTGTAAATATGAAAAAGCAGTTTCATACAAAGTATGAAATGTAAAAATAAAATATGAGGGATTTTTTCATCTGTTTGAAGTACAAACAGATTTTTATAGTTCTATGAAGTCTAACAGTTAAGTTCATAAACTGATACTAGAAAAGGTGCTACCGACCTTATTTCTGAACATCACTAGGGTCACCTCGAAGTACTCCCCTTGGGAAGCAATGTGCCAACACCATTGCCTAGTCCACCCTTCAAAGCAATTTTAGAACTCTTCTTCTGGAATGGCCATCACAGCTATCATATTACCCTTGATGTCCTAAATGTCATGAAAATGTCTTCCTTTTTTTGTTTGGTTTTTGAAACAGAGTCTTACTCTGTCACCTTGGGTAGAGTGCCATGGTATCGTCCTAGCCCACAGCAACTTTAAACTCCTGGGATTAAGCCTCCCAAGTATCTAGGACTACAGGCACCTACTATGACACCAAGCTAATTCTTCTATTTTGACTAGAGACAGGCTCTTGCTCTTGCTCAGACTGGTCTCAAACCCCTGACCTCAAGCAATCCACCCACCTTGGCATCCTAGAGTGCTAGGATTACAGGTGTGAGCCAACATGCATGGCCAAAATGTATTCTTTTCAATATTTCCTTTATATTCACATGAAGAAAAAAGTCAATGGGGCAAAATGAGATGAGTAGGGAGGGTGTTACAATACAGTTACAGGGTGTTACAATACAGTTAGGGAGGACCTTTTGAGCTGGTGTATTGTTGTGATTTCAGAGCCATGAGTTGGAGAAAAGTTCAGGTCATTTTTGTCTAACTTCTTTTGTGTAGCCTTTTCAGCACTTCCGAATAGTAAACTTGGCTGTTTGTCCACTTGGTATAAATTCATAATGAACACTCCATCAGATATCAATAAAAGTTAACATCATTTTGACTCTTGCTTTGGACTGATGGAATGGTTTCGGTTGTGGAGAATTGGCTGACTTCCATCTTGCACTTTGACACTTTGTTTCAGGGTCATATCAGTATGACCCATAGTTAATTGCTAGTGATAATATGGCCCAAAACATGTTGTACCTCTCCAAAACGTATTGGTAAGCCTTGTCTCACCTTTCCTTTTGTTCATTGGTGAGCTCCTTTGGGACCATTTTTTCACACATCTTTCTCATGCCAAGATTTTCGGTTAAGATTAACCTATTTCTCTAACAGTGTTTACTTGGTCTACTATGCTTCTCACAGTCAGCCAATGATTTTTGATACACAAACTGACAAATTTTGCCATGTTTTTATCAGGGCTGCTCATTAATGGCTGCCCTGACCTTTCTTCATCAGTGACACCTTTTCTCCCCTCAAAAAAATGTTTAATCCATTTTTACACTGCCATTTTTTTCATGGCATTGTCTCCATAAACTTCGGCTAACAATTCCCTGATTTTTGCTTTCTCTCTTTCCAAGTTTAACAAGAAATTTAATGTTTGTTCATTGCTTTAATTCAAGCTCCAACATTCTCACAAGATCACACAGAAACACTCAACATGAATAATGAATGCCACTCAGCATGATATTGCCACACATAAACACTGACATGTTATAAGACACTGATATACCAAGGTTACGAAACCTTACCAAGGTGTTTGTACAGTGCTGGCAACATAAGGACATGGTGGCAAGTTCTTGAACTCAACTGTCATATCTCATAAGTCTATTAATTATTTTCAATAGATAGCTTTACATCAGACATATCCATTAACAGAAATATTAACATTCTTATTTTTCATAGAAAAATGTGATTATAAATCTGTGTTAACATGCTATTTATATTGTTTCTGTTAAATCTATTGTTAGCTGTATGCTTAGAAACAATGATTATAACTATTGTTATAAATGTTAGTAAACAGTTTGTTCTATTTTTATTTATTCCAGATCTCTACCTATTACTCCTTCACATTCCATATATGTAGTATAGCTAGGTCATTATGAAAGTTTTGAGACAGACTATGTTATGGTCCATTATAATACAGTCAATAGTGTTATTTCTGATTTACCCATGCAGGTTTCAAATAGCTTTACTTATTTGTGTTGTTGGGAGGGAGAGCTTCATTTGCTTCTATTCACACAGATTTTACATTTCTTGATTTTTGTGTATCCCAAAACTTTTATAATGACCAATCTATATTCTTCAAAGTATTCTACAAACAAACTTCTGGTACTTTTGGCATAACTAAAACATCCAGAATTTTAAATATTGATTCAAAACTCAATCTGTACAAGAAACCACAGCAAAAATTAAAACAAAGAAATAAACAAAATAACTTAATAAGTCTAAAAGTCATAGGATAAATAATTACCTGGCACATGGATAGAAGTACAATTAGAAGAATGTAGATAGAGAAAATATCTAATCAAAGGAGAAAAGTTTGTCATTTTTTATAAGTGTTAGCTTAGTCCTCTTAAACTTTTGGGGAATAGATATTATCACACTATAGGATATGGTTCCAGAGTAGGAGCTGGTAAACTGTGGCCCCTGGGTTGGCAGCTTGTTTTTATAAATATTAATAAAGTTTTCTTGAGACACCTATTCATTTATGTATTATCTGTGGCTGCTTTACCTCTCCAGGGGCATAGTTGAGTAGGTGTGACAGAAAACAAAAATATAAAATATATGGCTTATTTCAACCCTTTAGGGCAGAAAGCACAGAGAACTATGGGAATTTTGCATTAAGTAGTTGTGGTATTTCTGAAAACAAAATCTGGTAAATGTAATATTAAAAAGGTATAGACCATCTTGAAAATTTGTAGTTCATAACTGGTCAATACCTTTGTATGCCCTTTCTATTTTTTCTGTTTATCGTAAAGGGTAGAATCAAAAGCCTCATTTTCACCCGGAGAACCATTTGTTTCAATTTAGTTAGATCCATGTGAGATGAATTCGAAAAACTTTGCTGTTTGCTACTAAGGGACCTGATAAATAAAGGAACTCTGCTTTTGAATACAAATGAGAAATCTAAAGAAAATATTAGAGAAAGAATTCTTAAGAAAACTTAAAGAAAACTTGTGGCCCAGATGGCTTCACTGTTATTTTATGTCAACTACCTTAAAATGATATAAAAGTAATGTCATAAAAACAATTTCAGAAAAAGGAAGAGGAAGGGATACTTTCCAATTCATTTCATGAGATATTATCCTGATATCAAACCCAATCATAAACATTACAAGACAAAAAGAAAAAAACTACAGTCTAATACAGACATGAACAAAGTCATGAAATTCCTTAACATGTTAGCAAATTAAACTCAGCACTATAAAAATAGGGATAATACATCACGTCCAAGTGAGATTTATTCCAGGAAAGCAAGGCTGATTTAACATTCACAGATCAAGCAGGGTAATCTACCATATTAACAAAGCAAAGGACATTTATAGGATCATCTTACAAGCAGAAAAATATTTGTCAAAATTCAGCACCCATTTATGTTAAAAGGATATACAGCAAAATAGGAATGGTAGAAAACTTCCTCAATCTGGTCAAGAGAATTTACAGAACACTTGAATTTATTTCATCTTATTTAAAGATGAATTCCACATGCTTTACTACTTTCATGGAACATTTTACTCAAATTCTAATTGGCAAAAAGACAAAAAAAAAAAAAAAAGAGAGAGAGAGAGAGAGACACGCACACAAAATAGAAAATAAAAGGTAGAACTGTCTTTATTCCCAGATTATAAGTGTGTGTGTGTGCACATAACTGGCCACACCTTTGCATGCCCTTTCTATTTTTTCTGTTTGTTTATCACAAGGGTGAAATAATGAGATATTATTCTGATACCAAATCCAAACATAAATTATGTGTTTGGATTTGGTATCAGAATAATATCTCATGATTATATCTCTACACACACATACGTATAGAAAGTTCTAGAGAACCTATAAAATAATTAGAACTAATAATTTAATAAGGTTTGAGGCTTTCAGGCTTTGAGGTCACTATAAAAATCAAGTCAATTTCTTTATATTTAACAATAACAATTGAAAATCAAAATACTATTTACAAAAGTGTTAAAAATATTGGAACTTAACTATAAAGTATTTGTATGATCTGTACAATTAAAACTAAAGATCATTGATGGTAGTTGCTGAAAGGACCTAAATAAATGGAGAGACCAGGTTCCTGGATTGGATGATTCAATATCGTGTAGTTGTCACAATCCCCAAATTAAAGTGGAGATTCACAATAACCCTGTTCTTGAGCTCAGCAAACTTTCTGAGGAAATGGCCAACCTGAAAATGATGTTGGTAGAATATAAAGGTATTCAGCAGTGAAACAATTTTAGGCAAAATATCAGCTTGCAAATTTATCATAAAGTGAGAATAAAGAATGTTGGATTATCATAGAATAGATGGACAAATAGATCAGAGAACAGACTAGAGAGTAGGAAATAATCCCACGCGCATAGTCAATTGATTTTTGACCAAAGCACTAATGCAATTCATTGGGCAGTGGTGGGGGAGGGGGAGGGAAAAATCTTTATAAGTATCAACACTAGAAAACTGATCATGTATCAGAGGGGGGATCTGACTCCTACCTCATGCCTTCTCATGCCATATACATGTAAAATATTTATCAATAATGAGTCACATCTACATGTAAAAACTAAAACCAAAAACTTTCAAAGGAAAGTATAGGATTATAGCTCATGACCCCGAGGCCAGCAAAGTTTTCTTAAGATTTATACACTCAATATTAAACATAAAAGAAAAAAATAGACTACACAATAATTAGAAATTTCTGCTCACTAAGAGACAATTAAGAAAATAAATAGACCCACCACAAATTGGATGATGTGAATAGAACAGCTACAAATTATTATCCAGAATGTTTCCAAAGGTAAACAGTTCAAGCAAGAAAAGATAAAAAGCCTTTAACAAACTTCACAAATAAACATAGTGACCAAACATACAAGTAATGAGGAAAATTAAAAACGCAGTGAAATCCTAATAGATAACTGCTATGATGGTTAAAATTAAAAGCAGTTATTCCAAATACTGATATGAGGGCAGAGCCAGAGAAACTCTCATACACTGCTAATGGAGGTATAAAATTGTACAATCTCTTTCAAAAAACATTTCTACAGTTGCTTTTAAAAGTAAATATACATTTTCTCTGTAACCATGCTGTAATAGAACCCAATCAAAGGACAGGAGCTACAAACTAATTTGAATAGGAATAGCTTAGCATAAAGAATTACCTGAGGTTTGGAGTAATGGGGTTTGGCTAGTAAGAAGCAAATAAGATTCTAAGGAATACAAGAATGATAGACATAAAGAATAGCCATTGCTCATAAGGCCAAGATAAAGTAGCCACAAAAGAACCCCTGTTCCCTCTCAGCCTAGGCTGAGAGTTAACTTCATTGTAAAGCAAGACAACGCATCAGATGTCAGAGACCCTCACTAAGATACTATGCCGAAGCAACTTGCTGTAAATATTCCTCTGGAGTGCCAGGGGAAGCTGTCACCAGAGAGCTCTATGTTTTGGAAGTTTTGCTCAAAGCCACTTAAGAGAGTGCTGGGGGAAGTTGCCACAGAAAGGTACTGAGTGCCCAACAGGAGCCTGAGGAGAGGCAAACACCTGAACTAACAAGAGCAACCTCTTCCTTCATCGGGCTCTTGCACTGACACATTTCATGTCAGTTACTAGAGGGAAACAATACAGGATCCAGCTACATTACTGCAGACCTGGAAAGGAAACACAGCTCTGGAGATGAGCAGTAATAAATTGGTAAGTGACGCACCAGCCTTTCCAACTCTGTGAGAATTGAACAGAAGTCTTTACAAAAATGATTTGTAGAAAATGTTTATGTCTGGTTTATTATGAATAATCCCAAACTGTAAATGTCATACAGTAGAAAACTACTTAGAAATGAAAGGGAATAAGTTTAAAACTCAACAACATGAATACATCTTAAAAATATTATATTGAGCAAAAGTTGCCAGATACGAAGTATAGGCCATCAGATACATTTTAAAGTCTTGAGAGAAAATTTTTTCCATAGTGAGTGATCAGCAAAATGGATTTGTCATTCATGTATTGAGATGGAAAAGACTGTGTGGGAAATAGGATTTTGACGCAAAATCAAGAAATATAGATAACATTGTGACATTTGAGTAAGAGTACATGCTAAGCAAGAAGGTTGTGGAAGAATTGGATTTGAATACACTTCAAAATTTTAGTAAAACTCCTTTCTTTAAATTTTATGGGATTGAAAATGGTAGACATATACTTTTTTTCTCTGTAGCCTTTTTTACTTTAGGAATTACATGTATGAGTGTGGGCATGCACATGTATGAATTTCTCCACACTTTAGAAAAAATCGAGATATCACAGTTAAGAAAATGTTCTACTATGATGTAGTGAATTTAATGTTTTATTATTTTATGACAACACTTAAATACATTTCCCATAATCCTGACCCAAAGCAACTTGATCCTTGGTGAACATTGTAGGTGAATATTAGGGAAGTTACGATTATGGGTTTGATATAATAATGGAATGATTATATGAAAGGTTGTGTGAACAGGGTCAGGTATGCAGGAGAAGGGGAGAGGACATGAGTCTCCAAAAGGAACCCACCACACTGGGGGCTTCATGAGACAGCCTGGCACAGACATCAAAAGACATCAGGAAAAGGTCTGCAAGGGTCTAGTTGGAGTCAGAAAAGACCCCAGGAAAAAGGTCTGCAAGGGCCTGGCTGGGAGCCTGAAAGGGCTTAGGGAGCCATTTTAGGACAACACATGCATCTGACATTGAACAAGAAAGGTTAATTCTCATGAGTGTGAGATAAGAGGATTCAGCCTTGTTTCTCCCTGCTCCTGAAGATGAGTAAGACATCAACAAAGGATAGGTGGCTTCTAGCTCCGAAGTCCATTGCCTTTGTTTTCTGTAATCCTGTTTGTGATTGTAAGTATCTTAAGAAGTAAAAGTAATAAAAATAGCTAAAGGGTTATTGGATGGGTAATCCAAAATTAGGGCAGCAGAAATCACAGAGATGACATATGTTGTTTTGCTGTAAACACCCATTAACTAATCAAGAGAAATAATAAAAACCGAGAGCATCCAGAGTTCAAGGTCTTCCCTGTCTCTGGCATGAGGGCGTTGACCTCCCAGGCCCACTCTATAAATTCTACTCTGTTTTGTCTTTCTTTCTTATTTTCCTCTTTCCCTCCATCACTGCTGAGCACTGGGGACACTCACGTGTCATGTGGGGGCTGGCTCCCTACACACACTGGATCATTACTTCCATAAAGGTCGCTTTTCTTCTGTTTCCTTATAGAAGACGTGGTGAAGGTACTCATGTGAAATATGCCTGTCCAGTCCAGCACCTTAAATAGAGATCTTTTTCTCTGAACTGGTTTCTTGTTTAATAACCTGTAAATGAAACTGTTATTGCTTCTTTGCCTCTCATTTATGAGCGTCATTATTTCTCACAGTGGGTTGTCTTTGTCAGACAATAAAGGTAGAAAAAGTTTTTAAGTTTGACAGGGATTTATTGACATAAATGAGAAAGAAATTGGGTCAAAATTAATGACAGTAGTTTTCCTTGTAGGATAGGAAAAAAATTTCAAAAATGATGGCTCATTTTAAGATATATGATTCTGCCTTGGAACAATTCTTCCTTCTGTTACAGTACTCTGGATTTGACGTTTACGCACTCATATACTGTAGTTTTATGCTGGCTAAGGAAAACAATAATAGTTGGCTAGGTAAACAAACAAAGGCCATTTATCTTGAAATTCAGCATTTAAAAAGTTTTGTACCATTCTATGATCATCAAAACATAGTGATCTGGGTTTAAGAAATATTTTGTTCATTATCAGACTGAATCAGTGGAAAGCATGAGCATGATAAAATGAGTGATTATCAGAAACCAATCAGGTTTGTATTGTTCATAGTAATTTTAGCAAATACGCAATTTGAAGCTTATTACTCCCTTGTCTCTTAAAGCAGATAAAAAGGAAATTGAATCTGTAGAAAATATAAGGTTATTTGATACCTCTAATTTTAAAAATTCCCTTTGGAGTAATTTGGGTAATAATAACCAAGTTTCTCTAATTGAAGAAAAATCACCAATTATGCACATACAGCTAATTAGTCTGAGAAATATTGTTGATGTTTGAGTTAAAGCAGGAAATATTGACTGGAAGGGCCTTGTATCTGCTAATGCTGAAATACTACAATTCCTGGCATTTTTATTTGTGAGCTACATTCTCATTGTAGTGTTAGGTGATCAAATTCTAAGTAATTTATCTCCTTTTTTCTTGTTTATAGAAAAACTTTAATGTCCAGATTTTAGCACTGAAAGACTTATAGTTTCTAATGCTTTAATATCTTTCAAAATAAGAAAAGCAGGAGTGCAAGTAGAGTCAAATGCATTGTTGGTTGAAATGCCACTTTAGCAAATGGGGTTTGAGTTATTTCAAGAGTAGATTTAGTATAAAAGTAAGGGAAAGTAGATTTAAGAGCTAAAACACTTTTAATGACTTTTTCGCAACTCCTGTTTCTTTTGAGGGGGAGGTCTCAGGGAGGGATCACATGCTAAAAATTTTGATGGCTGATCCTACTGTGGAGAAATTTGCAAAAATGAGGTTATAAAATTCAACTTTTATCCTACCTGCTAAAGTTATGATTTTTTTTTTTTTTTGAGACAGAGTCTCACTTTGTCGCCCTCAGTAGAGCATGGTGGCATCATAGCTCACAGCAACCTCCAGCTCTTGGGCTTAGGTGATTCTCTTGCCTCAGCCTCCAGAGTAGCTGGGTCTACAGGTGCTTGCCACAACGCCCCTGGCTATTTTTGTTGTTGAAATTTGGCCAGGGCCAGGTTTGAACCTGCCATCCCTGGTACATGGGTTGGCAACCCACTCACTGAGCCACGGGTGCCCCCCCCAAGTTATAATTTTTTTATTTAGCATTTACTTTGATGTTTCTCATTAGTATTGACAAATGTGCCTAGGAGACATAGCTGAGAACAGCTTAGATGTTTCACACAATCTTGTGGAGGCTATAAAATATCATCACTTTTGTGGTGAGTGATTATGGACTCAATTCCCAAGAACATTAACTTCAGATAAAGGTAAATACCAATGTATATTTTGTTGAAATTTTGTTCAACTAATATCATTAATCAGTGAAGTGTTGAAGTGTTGAAAGAAAATTAATACCCAAGTTTGAAGTAGAAAAAAGAATAAAATTCTTTATATGGGAAGAATAGAAAAACCAAGGAGCCAATTTCCTAAGTTTTTTCTTGAAAGTGAGCCTACTTTGCCACCATGAGTAGAGGGCCATGGTGTCATAGCAACCTCAAACACTTTTTTTTTTTTTTATCAACCTCAGTAGAGTGCTTTGGCTTCACAGCTCACAGCAACCTCCAGCTCCCAGGCTTAGGCTATTCTTCTGTCTCAGCCTCCTGAGTAACTGGGACTACAGGTGCCCGCCACCACACCCAGCTATTTTTTTGTTGCAATTCGGCCAGGGCCGGGTTTGAACCCACCACCCTCAGTATATGGGGCCGGTGCCCTACTCACTGAGCCACAGGTGCTGCCCAACCTCAAACTCTTAGTTTCAAGTGATGGTCTTGCCTCAGCCTCCCGAGTAGCTAGGACTACCTAGGGCCACCACAATACCCAGCTATTTTTAGAAACAGGGTCTCACTCTTGTTCAGGTTGGTTTTGAGCTCCTGAGCTCAGGCCATCCACCTGCCTCAGCATACAAGAGTGCTGGGATTACAGGCCTGAGCCACAGCGCCCGGCCCCTAAATTTTATCAAGAGAAACTATGTATATGTAGTAGTCCTAAGCCATGGGTTATATGTCGTGTGTGCCATGCATTATGTTGGCAAATAGATTTTTGTTAGCTGCCTTAGACCTCTAACATAAATTTGACAACTTCATTTTGCTGCTGGGAAAGTGAGATGACTTGGAAGTGCTTGGGTTGTGTATCTTTTATGACTAACACGGAACAGTCGGGAAGTTAGCAGCAGTTTCTGATTTTCCAAGCTTTGTGGAAACACGGGTTCTGAATTCTGACCTTGGGTGGTTTTCACAAAGTGAAATCATATAATAGATGCTTTATTTTTCAGACTAGAAAACTGTACTGATTGATGAAATGCTCCCAGTATTTTGAGAGAATTGAATGTCCTCAGAGTTTTAATCTAAAATATCAATTCAGAGTTTTACATCCAACTTCCAACTCTTTCCTGTTCCCCTACTGACTCCTTGTTGGCACAACTAATTTTTCTTCTTAGAAATACTAGGTTATCCAGTGGCAGTGAAGACTATACATATGGATGAAAATAAATGAAGGAATTTTATTACATTTGAGATTTAAGCTCTTAAATTCCTTATGACTTGTGCTTTAGATGTTTTTGATTTCCTTCTTTTAGTTTAGGTAACTGAATATGGTTTTATCAATCTTCTATAATATAATAGTATTTAAAAGTATATGGAAATACATATAAATTTATTGTATTATCAAGTGACTCTTATGTTTCCATTTTAGCCATTTTCCTAGTTACACATTCTTATGTGATAAAAATGGCTCACTTCACTGTAAAATTTTATTTTACCCAAGAACTCCATCATTTTTGAAAAAAAAATTTGCTATTAGAACCTGATCCTTTTAAACTTCAGTGGCAAGTATGCAAGTGGAAGTAAGTTATGTTTTTAAAACTATGCATTCTTTACATGGAAATAATTGTGTGATTTTTCATTTTGGGGGTACATCATATCCTAAACAAAAGAAGGTACCCACTTTCTACTTCTGAAAAAAAATTAATGTTTTCATGCTCAAACTTTTCAAAGTTAATGAATGCATGATGGAAAAATTGATAAGTATAAGCTGCAAAGAACACAAAACAATCCATTCCGCAGTTACAAGGGGTTTGCAGTCTGACACATCTTTCTGAGTCCTTGTGTATATAAACACAACAAGGAGGCTGGGCACTCCTGATACGGCATCAGGTAACCAGAATCTCATAGTGTGAACCACCTTAAACCCAAAGAACAAGTGCTCACAATATAATGCTCGAGAGGTGGTTTTACAATCCTATTAAAAAACCTATATTATTTAAATTTTATAAAAATTGTACTACTTCTACTTTTAAATATAGTTGGCACTTCTAAACATCTATTATACAAAGACTAGTTGTTCCAAATAGGAACTTGTCTACTGTATAAATAATACCATTAAACACAACTATACGAACAATGGTGTAATCACATGTGGCTCCTGAGTATGACCTTTCTGCTATCCCCTCCCTCTTTCTTCTCTGCATCATCAGTGCAAGGCCAAATTCAGATATCTGTAATACCTGAGGTGCTTGAACAAGTTCATATCCAGAAGTCACTTACAGAGGACAAGCTTCCTTATCAACTTCAAAACAAAATATATAAAATGTGCTAAACTTTGTCACACATTGGCAATATTTTCGATATATCTAGTTACTAGATGTTGCAAACTTAGGGCTCACTTGCCAATTATATATACCATATACACAGAAAAGCAAAATACTCATCCAGAAAACTGTTTATTTGAAATTGTCCATATGAACCCACAAAGGAAATTACCTTTTGTATGTTTTTCCTTCTCACTTTCTCCACACCAACAAATAATATCAATAGTAGTATACTGGTCTTCGAAGTGGATTTCTTTTTGAAACCATCAATGACCAGTATATATTTATGTGTGTGTGTGTGCTTGCGTGTACACACACATTATTCATGAACACCGGGATGTTTTGAAATTTATGTATACCTTGTGAAATGGCTAAATGAAGCTAATAAATACATGTGTTACCCCATATACTTATCATTTTAGTGTGAGAACACTTAAAATTTCTCAGTGATTTCCAAGAATATCACAAACTGTTATTAACTGTAGTCACCATGCTGCTCAATGTTATCTCCCGAAGTTATTTCTCCCATCTCACTGAGGTTTTGTATCCTTTGACCAGCATCTCCTCAACCCCTTCCCTATCTCTATCTCGGGGTAACCACCATTCTATTCTCTATTCCTATTAGTACACGTTTTTGATTCTACACATAATTAATGTGGTTGGGTTATTACTTGTCTTTCTGTCCTTGGCTTATTTCACTTAACATAATGCCTTCCAGGTTTATCTATGTTGTCACAAATGGTAAAATTCCCCCTTTTTTCAAGTCTGGATAGTATTTGTTGTGTAAGTACCACATTTTCTTTACTTGGTCATCCATTAATAAACACTTAGGCTGCGTCCACACCTTGGCTCTTGTGAATAATGCTGCAATGGACGTGAGAAAGCAGATATCTCTTTGACCTACTGATTTCATTTCTTTTGTAATATCCTGGTAGTCAGATTGCTAGATCATAGGGTACTTTCATTTTTAATTGTTTGAGAAACCTCCACAACTGTTTTCTTAATGGCTGTGCTAATTGACATGTCAACCAGAGTGTGCAAGAGTTCCCTTTCCTCCACATCCTCGCCAGAACTTATCTCCATCTTTCTGATAATAGCAATTCCAACACTTGCGCTATCATATCTCGCTGTGGTTTTAATTTATATTTTTCTGAGGATTGATATCTTAGTCCATTTTGTGCTGCCATAAGAGAATAATTGAGATTGAGTTATTTGTAAAAACTGAATTTATTTCCTACAGTTTGGGAGTCTGGCGGGTATCAGACAAGGAGACCAATGTCCTTCTTTTTGCATTATCCCATAGCAAAAGGTGGGAGGGCAAGAAAGTGGGAGAGCATGGGAGTCAGACAAAGATGGAAAGAGGCCAAATGAATCCTTTTACCAGGAACCCAATCCCTCAATAACAAACAGATAGTCCATTCACGAGAGTTCTGCCATTATGAGCTAATTGCTTCTTAAAGGTTCCACATCTCAGCAATGTTTCATTGGGAGTTTATTTTCCAACACATGAACTTTGGGGATACAGTCAAAATTGACATAGTAATTAGTCATGTGGAACATTTTTAAAAAATATACCTATTGACCATTTCTATATCCTATTTTGAGAAATATCTAGTCAGTCTCTTTTACCATTTTAAACCATATCATTTACTTTCTTGCTATTGAGTTGTTTGAGCTCCTTATAGTATATTTTGGATATTTACCCCTTATCATATATAGAGTTTGCAAATACGTTTTTCCCATTCCATATATCACTTCTTCACTCTGATTATTGTTTCTTGGGCTGCTCAGAAGCTTTATGGTTTGGTGGAGTCTCCTGTGTCTATTTTTGCATTTTTTGCCTGCACTTTTGGGGTTATATATAAAAAAATTCCTAGACCAATGTCCTAAAAGTATTCTTCCTTGTTGTTTTTTTAGTAGTTTTCTAGTGTCAGGTCTCATGATTAAGTATTTAGTTCATTTTTAGCTTATTTTTATATATGGTATAAGAAAAAATCTAATTGATCTGATTTCTAAAGGCAGCCAGGGTGACAAGTTATTGAATAGGGGATAAGGAGGTTGATGAGATGTGAAGGGTGAGGAGATTTTTTTCATATCTGAATTAGCAGGGTACTCGATTAGAGTGGACTAAATAGGCCAGGAACAGAGCCTAAAGTCAAGAGTAGTAAGAAAGAAGGCTCAGAGGAGTACAACTGAGTGTGGGCAAAGGAGTCTTTATCAGTACTCATTTTCTAATTCTCCTTTGTCAATGTTGGCAAACTCTTGAACATCTAAAGTCCAGATGCTGTAAAGTTAGGACTCATCTGTCCATTACATACACTGTGTCTACACAGCAGAGAATGAAACGCATCCATACACGGGGCAACAGTGTAATCCGAGGGCGGCGTCATAAAGGCCTTTGCATTCCACACTCCTCCGTCCTGTCCTGAAACCAGTGAACAAGCATAATGTGTGCTGCTCAGGGAAACGGTTTGACCATTCAGTGTAAATACAACAATTAATTTTAAACACTTTTAATAAAAGTATCTTTACCAAATATATTATTTTACTACATACTTTAAAAATATATATTATGCACTTCAGAATATCTGGAAACTCTAGCTATTCCACAAAAGTACTCAGCATAATTAACAACATATAAAGTAATGAGGAATAAAGTATACTTTAGAACAATGATTGTGATGTAAGTATGACTTCTAAATATGAGAAGTCTGGCATAATACTTCTTTTTTCTCATGATAGAATTATTTCTTTTCATTCGTGCTGCTCTATGTTACTAGGATATATTAATATATTTTCTTCTCTAGTGTTTGTTTACATACGTTTTTATGAAAGTGGGTATTGTATTAGCTTTTAGCTCCCTCATATGTAAATTGAATGTATAAGGCATACTCTCTCCTGAACACACTGATTATAAATGAAACATTCCTTCAATTTTTAAATCAGCCTCTCTGCAGTTCTCTGCTTCATCTTCACTTCTCTCTACCCCATTGATCAATGTGGAAATATCACTTCTAGAGATGGTCTTACAATTCCGTTCCCAAAGTAATTCATTCCCAGAAGGCATTTTTTCCTTTGTATGATTTAATATTTTTTTCAGCAAAGGTCATTTATAAGCCATGAGATTTTAAATTCTGCTTTATTATACAGTTGACAAATTCTTTACATCTGTAAGACTTACATCTAGAAAAATAAGTTGCATTTTAAAAGGTTGGGGCTTCTAAAAACATCAAGAGTAGCTTTTCTTTTCATTTTGTGTCCATAGGCCTTCTACAAAGAGCCATAGATCTTCCCTAATAGTGGGGTACACTTTCTGTTGGCCAAATGTGGCTCATTATTCTTTCAGATCCCACTTCTCCACCACTGTATTCCAGGGCTCCATGCCTTTGCCCATTGTCATTGGAATAGGGTGGCATCTCATCCAGGTGGGGCATAGTGGAAACTCCCGGTCCCCAGATCTGCATATCGCCGGGCCTAACATAGCTGAGCTCACGTGTCCAAGCTTGGCCTTCTTGAGTGCCAAGATCCCTGTTCTCAGGTGGCTGACATTCTTCCCGCCTAGACATGCTGATACTGTCAGGTCTCAGGAAGGGCTGCTGTGGCCTCCAGGCCTAGGCATGGCCACCTGGACCCTATCTCACCCACTCACAGGAAAGGGACGGGGGTGGGGGGCAGCAGGTGTGCAGGGTACATGCTGCTTCTGGCTGCACTTTCTCACTAAACTTGTACTCTTTTTAAATAAGCATGTTAGGCATACAAACCTCAAATTAGTCGAGTTTTCCAAATAATTAACAGATTAAAGTCAAACTTCATTTAAAGTCAAAGGTTTTTAATATGTTTTTCTGCTTATTCACAATCTTTCATTAATATTATAAGACTGAAGAAATTGGTTAGAGCCTTGGAGAATTTCATGAGAATTAGTCATTTAATAAAGTACTTATCAGGAAAATGTGGTAAAATATTTTCAAGCCTTTTTGTATTTTGTAATGTATAATATAATGACCCTAAAAATGTTCAATATTATATTCAGATGAAATTTCCTTGTGGTTACAGTTTAACTAAACCAAGTTTAAATGGCACATAAAAGGATTTAATCAATGTACTCGGGAGACTAAATATTGGAAAGTCTAGTATAGCATTTAAAGTTCTAGCAGTAAGATTTTTTGAAAATTTGCAGTATACAAGTGATAACTTAAAGAGTCTATAAATTTGTCTTTAACAATGAAGCAGCATCTTTTGTTCTGCCAACCATCTGTTTAAATCCTTCCAAAGAACTTAAGAGTTAGTGCAAAGATGAGTCAGTTCATGAATAAAATCTAAGCTGTCACCTAAATAGCAAACTCTTATTAATTACGGTTTAGAGCATTTCTTTCATTACAGTGGAATACAATGATACCATATTGGGGGAAATAAAGAACATTAGCATTTTGTCCTATAGCTGGAGTTTGGAGAGTGTTTTGATGGAATAAGTATTGGTTGTACAGAGGAGCATCAAGCCCATCTCATTGAGAACATAGGGAATGCTTCCCAGAATGAGTGACTACTGCCATAGTCAGATTTCTAGAAACACAGCAGACAATTAGACAGAAGAGGGAGTAATTTCCTGGTAAAGACAGTGGCATATGAAGGGGAAGAGTATGGGGAACAATTTCTAAAACAGTAGGCTGTCTTGAGAGGCTGAAAAGAAGGATGCATATTGGGAGCCCCCTAAAAATAGGGCGATTCTGTTGAACCAAGTATATAGTAAAATTGATTTTGAAATGGCAGAGAAGTATTCATTAAATTAGAAAGTAAATGCTTTACATTTTTGGCTTTGATCGTAGCTTTAAAGGAAGCCATCCTTGTTTGAGGCAGGCACTGCAGCATAGAAAATCATTATGATCAGAGGCTCTGGATGTCAAAAATATTGAGGTAGTCTAGTCAGGCATTGGGGTCCTCCCAGCGTCAGGGCTCGTCTGCTTCCATTTAGAGTAGGGCTCCTGGTGCTACCTTGGAGATTCCAAGGCAACCCTTTTCATGCTCTAAAAATCTCGTGGCCATCTTTGGCTTTTATTGACACTTTATGTGTTGAGAGAAATCACCCAAGGAAATCAGTGATCTCACTGTTTTCTAAATGTTACTAGGTAATCATTTGAGACTATAATTTGCTTTCTTTCTTTTAAAACACGAGAAGAAACTGGCTAAAAAGGAGACTTTTTACTGATAGATAGCTATTGTACTGTTTATTATTTATGGTTCATGACTTTCATATTTGTAAATTAAAAATACTTTCATGTAAATATTGTCATGAACTTAGAGTATGTATATAAGGTGAAAGCAGTGACAACGTTTAAAATATCATAATCAGGAATTCACACTATAGGAGGAACATATCTACGTAAACACTTCGAATGTTCTAACCAAAATCTATGCAAAAAGGTGGTAGGTATAATTTTATTGCTGAAGTAAATGGTGCTAAGGGTATGTGGTTGACACCAATCCTGCAGGAACAGTCTCTGTAGGCCATTGGGACCCACCTTAAGTTTTACAACTCCATTTCTCCTGCCTTTTCATAATTCATGGAAAACTCTGCCATCTCTTCTAACAAGGTGGTGGACTCATCCTAACCATCCAAAAAGTTTTATTTACAACTCAGGGTGTTGAATTCAAAATACTACATAATATCCATGTACAAAAGTTCTCTGCTAATATACCTTATATTGGAAGATTTATGCTTCTGAGACTTGCTTTCTTGTATTTTTTGCCAAAACTAATGAAATTGTAGTAATTTTCCTTAAAACTTGTGTCCTCTTATTTGCTTATGAAAGCAAATATACACTGAAAGTAGGTGATATTTATAAATTTGTTCTATTATTTATCTGCAAAAAAAAAAAAAAAAAAAAAAAAAAGCTGTTAATTTTTGTACCACAAAATTAATTTTCAAAAAATAGTGAAATGATGATGTCATGGAAGCATTAATCTTATTGTGCCTCTGTTCCTTGTACAGACTGTGTGAAGATGAGTCATCAACTCCCTTTCCTGTTTTTTATTAATAAAATCATATTTAGACCTATGTATAAAAAAGAAGTGTGTGAAGACCACCATTTCCATCTTTGAAAATTTTACTTGCAAAAAGAAGTCTGTGAAGAAATACATGAAAATTTCAGCATTATTGCTATAGTCTGTGAAATATAACCCATAACTTCAAAAAACCTAGTGGCTTAATAAATTATTGTTCTGTTAAGAATATTTAAATTGACATCATTGTATCCTAGAAGATATAAGTAATTCTGAGATTATTTTTCAAAAGCCCAGAGAAGTCCTTTTGTAAGTCCTTTCTTTTCTATTTATTCCAAAAGATCTATAATAAATTCCACTTTTGAATCTTTATTTGAAAAGCTAACTTGAGAATCTTTTTCTCATTTAACTAAACAGAGCCAATCTTCTATTCAAAGACCTTGGATAGTAGCTGGGGACAAAGAGCAAAGATTTCCTTAATTTTACAAAGATATGTTGTAGGACTATGTATTTGCAGAATTTATTCTGAGTTTTGTTATGATGGATATATATAGCCCGGCAGAATAAAGGAAGCCCATGTGACTGGGGTGATCAAATATTTGCCTTAGACAATTCTGGCTTGTATTTTTGTTCCAGAATGATTATTAATAGCATATCCCCTTTCATTCTCAGAAATGTCTTCCTTTTTGGATCATAATGCAGTCTTTGTCTAATCTCACACTTCACATTATTCATAAAAATGATTATTTTAAAAAGGTAAATCCTACTGTGTCACTACCTGGCTTAATAATTCGTCATTGTTTCACCATCACCTTCAGAATTAAGTCTAAACTATACAATATCATGATTTACATCATTAAATCATTTAAATCTCCAAGCATTTCCCCCCCAACCTTCATATTCAAATAGTCAAATGTCTATTCAATATTTCATTTCATTTGGAGTCATCCCTTAGACACCTCAATCTCAGAATGTAGCAAACTGATATATCAGCTTTTTCTATAAATACCTTTTATTCTATCTGTGTTATATGTTGCCATCACCATTCATTCATATTTGGACATCAGGTTGTTTTCCTTTATTGTTGTTTCCTACTATAATTCTACTGTAACAGTACACTCCAATGTGAATAATCACTTGTATATGAAGGAGGTTGGTATCCCATTGAATACAAAGTCATGAATGGTGTCCTGGATGGATAGCACTATCTCTTCCAAGAGGGGGTTCATAAACTGTTTACACTGCATCTCAAGATTTCTTTATCTTCAAATAACAGTGGAAAGAAAAGAATGTGAAGTATCAGCCGTGGGGAGTTTAAAGACCAGGTCTGGAATAGGGTATGTTATGCCCATATTCCATTGACTAGAATTTAGTGACATACCTCCAACAAAGGCATGTAATATGGCTGAGTTCCTAGGAAGATGAGAAAATAGGTTATATGAAAGGCTGGATAATAATAGTTTTGCCATATTTTCCAACATCAGCAATGCTCATTACAACTTTTCACTAACATCATTTTATTTCCTAAATACTTGTTAATTATATTCTCCCTAGTTATGCCACCACTGCACATAAGTACTTCTTCCCTATACTAGAGCAATAGTCTCCTAAATCAAATGATGCATTCTAAAGATCCTATGTGGGTGATCCTTTCCAGAAAGCTCACTCTGACCCCTCTGACTCAACTAAATGTACTTCTTTTTGCCTCTAACATACTCTATGTATGCTTTTTATTATGTTTAGTATGTCTTATAATTTTTCTTATTTCAAATATTTGTATATTCTCTTTACTATAAAATCTTCAGAGATGAATCTTATTTTAAATTTTAGTTTCTGTAACGTCTTCCAGAATTTTTGCATCAATAATATATAGTGCTCATTTTAATGGAGAAGAAATAGGTTGCTTTGCTGACACTGTTATACTGGCAGGGGTGATAAAAGGAGTTGGCTAAAATAGGCCATTTCTTGATGTTAACTCACATTCTGAGTAAACTCTTCAGTTCTTTCAGTTCTTATCTTTCAACGTAACTGGTCATATTTCTTTTTCAAGGACTCCTTTTTACCCTTCCATACCAACCCACAGAATATTTTCTTGTCTCCAAAAAGGAAAACTTTTCTATAGTATTTTTATCCATCATCATTGCTAAAGTGATAGCTATTTCCAGGCTCTTAACCCTGACAATATGTCTACAATTTTCTATCAAACATTTTAACATACATGTTTCATTTGGAGCTATGTGTTAATGGTTTTAAGTTAGAAAGTTGAACATTAAAGAACATTTAGTTGGACTACACAGAAAACACACCTCAGAAATAATCAACTAATCTTTAATCAAACCCAGAGGCCATCCTACCAATACTACAATGATCTTTCTGTATTTCAGCAGAGATATAATGATTTTTATAAATGAATGTTAAGAATAGATTCTCACCAGTGAAAGAAGGCACTTGTTAATTAGCATAATGAATATTAGAAATAAGCTTTTTTTGGTGAAATTAGCATGGTGACTATGGTATTGTGAAGGAGATTCATTTTTCTTTGATTAAGAATACTATAAAAAAGGGGAGGAGGGGAAAGATGGCCAACTGGAGCCAGCTTTCGACAGATGCTCCCATCCAGAGGGAAGGATAATGATCAGAAAGTACCAAATAAAGCTGAGGAATGGGAGCTGAGCTGAGAGAGATGAGTGATAACTGCATGTCACCTCTGCTGAGGCAAGCTGCGACTCCAAGAAAGCAAGTTCAGGTACAAAATTCATCCCGGAGGAAAAGTGTAGTGTCCATTTCCCCAAGAGATTTTTTCTTTTCTTTGTTTTCTTTTGTTTGCTGTAGATTTTCTACAGGTGAGTGATGAACTAAGGAACTCTCACCTCACCCCAGGGGAGAGAGTTGCAGGAAGTGGAGACTACTTCTCCAGAGGGACCCTGCTGTGACCCTGAGCACTCTCTTGCCAGGCATGAAAGTTGAACTAATGTTTTCCCTGCCATTTTGAACTTCCAGTCCACCCTTCCCCCCTCACCTGATGGTCCAGAAGCCTAACTCCTGCAGAGACCAAAATGTCTGTGGTTCATTGCCAGGTCCAGGCATTTCAAGGGCCTTGGGAGAAAAGCTGCACTGTAACAGTGAGCCCAGCAGTAGTGCAGACAAAGAGGGGGAGGCTGTCAGGTGAGGCTCTGCAAAAGTGCAAACCAGCTATGGGAGGAAGCTTGCAAGCCACACGTCTGCCCTGCCAAAACCGAGCACTCTGGCCCCACCCTCCTGGAGCCTTGTGCCCTGTGCTTCACCCTGCCAGAGCTGCTTGCTAGGCACTTCACTCTGCTGCTGGAGCCATGCCTGTGGTCCCAGAGCCACCACTTCATCCGCCCCCTGGTCATGGGAGCCACCTGGGAGCTATGCAGGGACACCTCCCATGAAAATTCAGCAACAGTAAAGTGATCCTGCAGGAGTCTAATCTTGGAGAGACACCTCCCCAACTCTAAGGACTCCCAGAGGAAGCCAGACCTCTCCCTATAGGAGAGGTTAACTGATGGTTAACCATCAGAGTGCTGCAGAGTGGCTGGGGAAAAGGTGTGGTGGCTGAGGGAAAAAATCATTTGTTGACTTGTTATCCTCAGGTTTGGACTGAGCTTAGGTGGAACACTACCCAGTTGCCATCCAGTACCTGAGGCAGGCAGGCCTCACCTCCCCCTTGGCGCATCTACTTATTGGAAGAGGCAGGACCACAGCCCGGTGGGGTTACCAGTGACTGGGCGTGAAAGAGGTACAAGGTGGGAAAAGAGATACCAGCCTTCTGGTTCAACTGTACTACTGGGTGGGCCTTTTTGACTCCACAGAACACTGCAGCAAGCTACATTTGAGCAGCCAGTAGATCTCTGCTATCTAGTTGCTGGAGACCTTTCAAACTCTCCCACTTGAGAGTTGGAACTGACTGGATCAATTGGTTTGGAACTCCTAACCTGGGCCAATCTCCCAAGGATCCTCTTGGGTGGTACCCTGGTAGTGTGGCAAAGGGAAGGGTTGATTTTCCTCTTCCAGTGGTTGCCCTTGGGGGTCAGGGTGTCTTAGTCAATTGTATTTCTCCACAGCTGAGAGTTCAAACCAGAGTCACTGATCCACTAGGATTAGACAAAGACCAGCTGAATACAAGACAGAGCTACTTAACCCCATCACACCAAGCAGATCCCCAAAGCCTCAGACTGTAATACTACATGGGTCCTTTGCAAAGCTGTAGAGGAAAAAGTTAGCATCCCAGATGCTTGGCAAAGGGCTGGTTAACCACAACTCCAGGAGCCCCCAATCCAATTTTACCATATCTGCCCATCTAGCCAAACAGTGAAAAATAATCATGGGGCAGAATCACCGGGAAAATTATGGCACCATGAATAATCAGAGTAGATCAACTCCCCCAAGAAATGACAAAACAGATACACCAGATGAGCCTCTTCACAAACAAATGGCTGAGATGTCAGAAATTGAGTTCAGAATTTGGATGGCAAATAAGATCAATAGAATAGAGGTAAAGATGGAATTAGAATTTCAAGGAGTAATTCAAAAGTTGTGTCAAGAATTCAATGAATTCAAAGACAAAAATCACCAAAGATTTTCACATATTGAGGCAAGAACTTGCAGCCCTCAAATATCTGAGAAATGCAGTAGAATCCCTCAGTAACAGAATGGAGCAGGCAGGAGAAAGGATCTCTGACACTGAAGACAAAGCTTTTGAACTCTGCCAAATGTTCAAAGAGGAAGAGAAGAAGAGAGCAAAATTCTCTCATTCCCTGAGAGAATTGTGGAACCACACAAAAAGAGCAAACAATTGCCTTATAGGAATCTCTGAAGGAGAAGCGGTTGCTTGGAAAGGCCCAGATGCTCTACTCCAAGAGATAATAGAAGAAAACTTCCCAAACATGGCAAGAGATTCTGAAATCCAGATAGCAGACAGTTTCAGAACCCCAGTATGACTCAATCCAAATAAAGCATCTCCTAGACACATTATAATTAACTTTGCCAAGTTAATATAAAGGAGAAAATTCTGCAAGCAGCCAGACATAAGAAAACCATAAACTATAAGGGGAAGAATATTAGAATGACTGCAGATCTCTCTGCTGAAAACTTTCAAGCTAGAAGAGGATGGTCATCAAGCTTTAACCACCTAAAACAAAATAACTTTCAACACAGGATCCTGTATCCAGCTAAACTGAGTTTCATTTATGATGGAGAAATTAAATACTTTAATAACATTCAATATTGAAGAAATTTGCCATAACTAAACCAGCTCTCCAGGATATTCTCAGATCCATCCTCCACAATGAGAAGCACAATGCTCTACCACCAAAGTAAACTCACTCAGAAACTTTTGATCAAACTCCAATTTCCACAGTGGTGAAAGGATTAAAAATGTCCACTGGATTTTCGAAAAACTTGATACCCAAAATTCTACCAGGCTTATCAATATTCTCAATTAATATGAAAGGCTTAAATTGTCCTGTAAAGAGGCACAGGTTCACTGACTGGATACAAAAATTCAGGCCAGATATCTGCTGCATACAAGAATCTCATCTTACCTTAAAAGTTAATATAGACTCAGGGTGAAGGGATGGTCATCTATAATTCAGACAAATGGAAATCAGAAAAAAGCAGGTGTTGCAATTTTATGCACATGTACAATAGGCTTTAAAACAACCAAAGTAAGGAAAGATAAGGATGGTTACTTCATATTTTTTAAGGGCAACACTCAACATGATGAGATTTCAATTATTAACATTTATGCACCCAACCAGAATGTGCTTCAATTTATAAGAGAAACTCTAACAGACATGAGCAACTTGATTTCCTCCAGCACCATAACAGTTAGAGATTTTAATACCCCTTTGGCAGTGTTGGGTAGATCCTCCAATAAGAAACTCAGCAAAGAAATTTTAGAATCTGTATACTCATACAAAATCATTGAAACCAAATAACCTAATGCTGAATGATAGCTGGGCCATAGATGAGATTAAGAAGGAAATTACCAAATTTTGGATCAAAATAATGATGAAGACACAAATTACCAGAACATCTGGGATACTGCAAAGGCAGTCCTAGGAGAGAAATTTATGGCATTGCAATCCTTCCTCAAAAGAATGAAAAAAGAGGAAGTCAACAACTTAATGGGAAACTTCAAGCAACTGAAAAAGGAAGAACATTTCAACCCCAAACCTAGCAGAAGAAAAGAAATAACTAAAATTAGAGCAGAATTAAATCAAATTGAAAACAAAAAAATTATACAACAGGTCAATAAATCACAAAGTTGATTTTTTGAAAAGTCAATAAAATAGATAAAGCTTTGGTTAACCGAACCAGAAATAAAAGAGTAAAATCCCTAATTTCATCAATCAGAAATGATAGGGCCAAATAACAATAGACTCCTCAGAAATTCAAAAAACCTTTAATGAATATTACAAAAAACTCTATTCTCAGAAGTATGAAAATCTGAAAGAAATTCACCAATACTTGGAAACACGCCACCTTCCTAGACTTAGCCATAAAGAAGTGGGATTGTTGAACAAGCCTATATCAAGTTCTGAAACAGAATCAACTGTAAGAAATCTCCCCCCCGCCAAAAAAAAGCCTGGGACCAGATGGCTTCACATCAGAATTCTACCAAACCTTTAAAGAG
>CAUYRH010127035.1:0-24226 GCA_963574655.1 Perodicticus potto | reverse complement strand
TCCTCTCCCGGTCTTTCCCCGTCTCCTCCTCTAGGCCTCTAGCCTCAGGGTATATATAGGTGTATGGGTTCCTTGGCCAGGAAACGAATGAATGCAGTGCCTTCCGCCGGGGGGAAGGTGAATGAGTGCATCAATGAATGGACACAGTCCATCCATGGAATTCAGGCCTAGGAAATTCACAAGAAACTGACCTAGGCACACACAGCTATTTTTTATTGCAGTTGTCATTGTTGTTTAGCGAGCCTGGATTCGAACCTGCCAACCTTAGTGTATGTGGCTGGTGCCATAACCACTGTGCTACGGGGTCCAAGCCTTCAGTGCAATTTCTTAAAAAGGTAGAAGTACGTTTTAGGAATGATATAATTCCAGTGTCTGATGTTATCACAAACTATTATAATGAGATTGCTTTGTCCCTCCCTTAGTCCTTGCCCTGAAAGCACCACAGAAAAACCAGCTTGGCAGTGGAATATCAGTGTCTAGAAGGAAGTGAAAATATGCCAAGGTGATGACTTGCCTGGAAGGAAAATTTGAATGTCAATAAACTTTAGAAATTGACAGGGGGAATTTACATAAATACGAATTATAGTAATTCTGGATAACCACTGGACAAAGAAATGAAAATGAATAATTTTCAAATAAGCAGAAGAAAATGTATCAATTTAATAAAAGGCAGACGAGGAAAGGGGAAAGAAACAAAAATAAGATACAGTGATTTGTCAGGTTTAGGTGGCCAACAACAGTGTCCACCCAGCAGGTTCAACTAGAACAGGCTGACTTGGTCTATTATGTTGGTGCCAGCCTCGTTAGAATACCTGAGAAGCAGGTTCTAGGCTGAGCTTCCAGGAATCTCACTGCAAAACTAGCCTGACAGTAGAGCTTCTGCCACAGCTGCTGACTCAAGAATCTCACTGCCTACAATACAGTTGGGAGAATTGCCTGCTCAGTACCTAGATGCCAGGAGTGGATCTGACACCAGGGCCACCCTTCCCACCACTGCGCAGCCAGAAGAGCCATGTGGCCACCTCCGCCCAGTGCCACCTCCCATTTCTGGTTTGTTTGTATCTCCTTGGCAGAAGCCGTGTGACACGTGGGCATCTTAGCTGCACCAGAGCCTGAAAACGTCCCCTCTAGATGTCCAGAGTCTATAGTACAAGAAGTCATGGTAGAATTGGGGTTTGCAGGGTCTGACAATTGGTATGCTGAGTAGGGTCTTCAGCGTTTGGCACACTCTATTCTTTTTTTTTTTTTTTTTTTTTTTGTAGAGAAAGAGTCTCACCTCTTTACCGCCCTCAGTAGAGTGCCGTGGCGTCACACAGCTCACAGCAACCTCCAACTCCTGGGCTTAGGTGATTCTTTTGCCTCAGCCTCCCAAGTAGCTGGGACTATAGGCACTCGCCATAACGCCCGGCTGTTTTTCTGCTTTGCAGTTCGGCCAAGGCCGGGTTTGAACCCGCCACCTTCAGTATATGGGGCCGGCGCCCTACTCGCTGAGCCACAGGTGCCGCCCAGCACAATCTATTCCTGAACTACTCAACGTCCATCTCCATGCTGCTTCCTCTTTTAAACTTCCAGCAAACATCCACAAGTTAGTACCCAACCTAAGGCAAACGTGCCTGGATCAAATAAGGGCACTCCTGTTCTTTCTGGACAGGAATATCCAAATTCCCAGCAGCTACTGCAGCCTGCTCTTACTCCAGGGAACCTGGTGCTGTCCCCTTCTCTGGTTTGGTCCCCACCCCACCTTGATAGCCTGTAATCTGTGCACTACATTGTAAAGCTTGGGCGGCACCTGTGGCTCAAGGAGTAGGACGCCAGCCCCATGTACTGAGGGGTGGCGGGTTCAAGGCCGGCTCCAGCCAAAACTGCAAAAAAAAATTGTAAAGCTCACCACCAACAAACTTGTTCACAATGGTACAGGATGAATGAGGGATGATCAGCACCATCAATAAATATATGCGTGACATAGCAAGAAAAGGAGAATACACAGGTAAGTAGCATAATTCTTCTGCCCCAGGACATGATGCAATTACAAGGTTAGACGATTAAGTCCGCGAACTCTTCCCAGAAAAAGTGCTACACACGTCATTGCTGAATCCCAGCATGTAGTCACCAGATGCCAAGGGGAGTACTTCGAAGGTGACTGCAGGGATGTTCAGCATTGAGATATGCAGCACTTTTTTTAGGATGAGTCCGTGAACTTAGTTGTCTGACCCTCTATGACATCCTTCTCTACCACCTATTCCGTCTTCCCTTTGCCTTTGGCAAACAGCTCCCGTGGTCAGAGGTTTTTGCCTAGTGGGTCATCAAACCTCATTCAGGAGGAAGTTGAGCCCACGGACGTCCTGCTCCTCTTGGGTTGCTGTCATCTTCTTTTTTTGTTGTTGTTGCAGTTTGGCCGGGGCCGGGCTTGAACCCACCACCCTTGGTATATGAGGCCGGTGCCCTACTCACTGAGCCACAGGCGCCGCCCTGCTATCATCTTCTTTAACATCTGCCAGCAGCCAGGGAGTCAGAAGATGCCCCAGAGATGCAGAGACATATTTCTCATTCCTGTTGTGCAAGAGCAGCTGTCTTTCTCTTTCAATAGCAAGAATTAATCACTGTAGCCAACATGGAACTTATCCCGCTTCCCACTTTTTACCCCCTCTGTCCATCTAGGGTACTAAGAATCTGAAATACCCAGATGTTAGGTTGAGGCACGGTGGCTAACGCCTGTAATCCCAGCACTCTGGGAGGCTGAGGCAGGTGGATTGCCTGAACTCAAGAATTTGAGGCCAGCCTGAGCCAGAGTGAGACCTCGTCTCTAAAGAAATATCCAGGCAGGGAGCGGCGCCTGTGGCTCAAAGGAGTAGGGTGCCAGCCCCATGTGCTGGAGGTGGCAGGCTCATACCCAGCCCCTGCTAAAAAAAAAAAAAAAAGAAAAAAGAAATATCCAGGCAGGCTCGGCGCCTGTAGCTAAAGCAGCTAAGAGCTGGCGTGTTCAAATCCACCCTGGGCCTGCCAAACAATAATGACAACTACAACCAAAACATAGCCGGGCACCATGGTGAGCGCCTGTAGTCCCAGCTACTTGAGAGGCTGAGGGAAGAGAATCGCCTAAGCCCAGGAGTTGGAGGTTGCTGTGAGCTGTGATGCCATGGCACTATACCCAGGGCAACAGCTTGAGGCTGTCTCAAAAAAAAAAAAAAAAATCCAGGTGTTGTGGTAGGTACTTGTAGCCCCAGCTACTTGAGAGGCAAAGACAAGAGAATCACTTAAGCCCAAGAGTTGGAGGTTGCTGTGGGCTGTGATGCCATGACACTCACCCAGGGTGACAAAGTGAGACACTGTCTCAAAAAAAAAAAAGAAAAGAAAAATTAGCCAGATGTAGTGTCGGGCACATGTTGTCCCAGCTCCTCAGGAGGTTGAGGCAAGAGGATCACATGAATCCAGGAGTTTGAGATGGCTGTGAGCAAGGCTGATGCCACAGCACTGTAGCCTGGGCAACAGAGTAAAACCCTGTGTCTAAATAAATAACTAAATAAATTGAATTAAATAGCCAGATGTTGGTGGTATGACCCTAGTGGAAGCATTCTTCTTTTGAATACTAGGACTTCTAAACTAGCAGAGTCCAAGGTCTTAGAGAATGGGGGCAAATATTTTATTTTATTTTATTTATTTATTTATTTTCTTTAAAGACAGAGTCTCACTTTATCGCCCTTGGTAGAGTGCTGTGGCATCATAGCTCACAGTAACCTCCAGCTCTTGGGCTTAGGCGATTGTCCTGCCTCAGACTCCCGAGTAGCTGGGACTACAGGCACCCACCACAATGCTTGGCTAATTTTTTTTTTTTTGGTTGCAGTTTGGCCGGGGCCAGGTTTGAACCCGCCACCTCGGTATATGGAGCCAATGCCCTACTCACTGAGCCACAGGCACCGCCTCGGGGCAGGGAGCAAACATTCGGTAAGTTATCCAACCCAAGATTTCCTTCCTTGATGCAAGGACTCCGGAAAAGCCAGAAACATCACCTTGCCTTGGTTGCTGACTCAGAGCATATGCCAAATCCTTCAGGACAGCACTTCAGGTCCATTCGAGGCTGTCTTCCAGCTGAAGATCACCGAGTCCCACATCACCGACCCATAAAGCCAGATAATTCTGGCCGTAGGAGTATGTGGCGAGACAGTGGCTCCCCTGCTCTCCTGCCAATTTCTTTGCAGCAAAATGAGTTCTCTGGCCAGAAGTAATGTTGCTTAGACAGCCGTGACTGTAAATAAGACATTCGGTAAATCCACTAGTACTGTTGCTGGCAGAAGCATGGCAGGCAGAGAATGCAAACCCATAGCTAGAATGAATGCTTATTCCCATGAGGGTAAATCTATGCCACCTGCATAATGAAAGGAATCTAACGTGACTATCCCGCCACCTGATGGCCAACTGGTTCTCCATGTCCGAGAACCAGTTGACATCAGGCTCAGAGCCACTGAGGCTCAGAGCCACTGCTCTTGGCAGGTAGGCAGTCAGCCATGGTGGGAAGACTAAAGCAGAGACTGCAAATAGACACTCAGTATCCACCATGCTCTTCTTCCTCAGTACAGAACCTTGATTTGATTAGATCATCAATATACCCAGCCAAAAGAAGACGTTTCTGGCTGGGCACAGTGGCTAATGCCTGTAATCCTAGCACTCTGGGAGGCCAAATTGGTGGATCACTTGAGGTCACGAGTTCATGACCAGCCTGAGCAAGAGCAAGACCCCATCTCTACTAAAAATAGAAAACTGAGGCAAGAGGGTCGCTCAAGCCCAAGAGTTGGAGGTTGCTGTGAACTATGATGCCTCGGCACTCTATCCAGGGCAACAGCTTGAGACTCTGACTCAAAAAAAAAAAAAGATGTTTCCTAGCTTCTTTGCTACTAGGTTACAATGAGTTGCTCAGTCTAGCCAATGAAGTGTAAGTGAAGGTGCCCCTTCTTAACCTCTGCCATTATCTCTTCCTGCTGCTCAGGATGAGTCTGTGAAGGCCAAAGTTCTAGTAGTAGTCTTGGACCTGGAGATGAACTTGAAGATAGAAGCTACAGCTAAAAAGGTGGAAACTGGGTTCCTAGTGACTGTAGAGTCATTATGCCAGCCCTAGACTAAAAAATAAATAAACTTATATCTTATTTAAACCACTATTATTTGGAGATTTCTATATGTCAAACCTAATTCTAAATAGTAGATAGTAAATAAGATGTCAGGAAAAAAAGTCAAAAATACAGCAATAATTTACCTATAAGGGAAATTACACATTATTCAGATGAGGGATATATATACACACACACACATACATGTATATATATATTTTTGAGTCAGATTCTTAGTATATTGTCCTTGGTAGAGTGCTGTGATGTCACAGCTCATGGCAACCTCAAACTCTTGAGCTTTAGTGATTCATTTCTCTCAGCCTCCCAAGAGGCTGGAACTACAGGCACCCACCACAATGCCCGGCTATTTTTGGTTGTTGTTGTCGTCATTGTTGTTTAGCAGGCCCGGGCCAGGTTTGAACCCTCCAGCCTCGGTGCATGGGGCCAGCATTGGAACCACTGTGCTATAGGCGCCAACCCAGATGAGGAATATAGTAAAGTCTTATACTTTCTCTGCTATCCAATTCAGCTAGGCAACAAAATAACCACTTCTACCCCCAAATCTATTTAAATTAAAAAGTGGGAAAAAAGAAAATATAGCAATAATTATAATAAGCATAAGCAGATTGAAGTATCTAATCAAAACACAGAGACTTTCAGACGGGTTTGTTTTTTTTAAGACATTGTGTTTTGTTTGTTTGTTTGTTTGTTTTAGAGACAGAGTCTCACTTTGTCGCCCTTGGTAGAATGCCGTGGCTTCACAGCTCACAGCAACCTCCAACACCTGGGCTTAGGTGATTCTCTTGTCTCAGCCTCCCGAGTAACTGGGACTACAGGTGCCCCCCACAACGCCCAGCTATTTTTTATTGCAGTTCGGCCAGGGCTGGGTTTGAACCCGCCACCCTTGGTATATGGGGCCGACACCCTACTCACTGAGCCACAGGTGCCACACCGAGTTTGGTTTTTTTTTTTTTTTAGACAGAGCCTCAAGTTGTCACCTGGATAGAGTGCTGTGGCATCACAGCTCACAGCAACCTCCAATTCCTGGGCTCAAGCGAGGCTCCTGCCTCCACCTCCCAAGTAGCTGAGACTACAGGCACCTGCCACAACGTCCGGCCATTTTTTTGGTTGTTTGGCGGGCCCGGGCTGGATTCGAACCCACAAGCTCAGGTGTACGTGGCTGGCGCCTTAGCCCGTTGAGCCACAGGCGCCGAGCCGAGTTTAGTTTTTTTTTGAGGCAGAGTCTTACTCTGTCATCCTGGGTAGAGTGCCATGGCGACATAGTTCACAGCAACCTCAAACTCCTGGTGTTACCAGATGAAGAGGCTCCAGCCACCTGTCACTGTCACTGTCAGCCAGTATGCAGAGATGGGGATAGGTCTACCACACTTTATTTGTCATAAGGCCAGAGATTCTGGAGAACAGGGAGAGTATCGTCCCCAAGGCTGTTCTGTTCTTCCATTTCTAAAATCACAGTTTTATACGTGAAAGTTCAAAGTAAAAATTATGTTAATCTTTATCTTAAACTATAATAATCAGCATGACCCATGACCCATAATAAATAATAATCAGCATAATCCATGACCCAAAACAACCTTCCAATTCAAAAGTTCATCTCTTAAATCAATCCTCCTAAACTACTCAAAATAGGTATCTTTTGGGTGAGAGCTAAATTTACAAAGCAGTAAGAATGGGAGACTGGAGGTGAAGGTCACAAAGGATCGAAACCGACCAGACCAGCTGTGTCATGTCGGCCCTAGCCTGACTGTCTTCATCTTATTCTCATTACATGTGCTCTCACTGGGCTCCAGCGATCCTCTTTTTTTTTTTTTTTTTTTTTTTAGACAGGGTCTCACTATGTCACCCTCGGTAGAGTGCTGTGACATCACAGCTCACAGCATCTTCAAACTCTCAGGCTCCAGCGGTTCTCTTGCCTCAGCCTCCCGAGTAGTTGGGACTACAGGCGCCTGCAACAACCCCCAGCTGTTTATTTTTGTTGTTTGTTTGTTTAGCAGGCTCCAGCAGGGTGTGAACCCACCAGCCCCAGTGCATGTGGCTGGTGCCCTAACCTCTGAGCAATGGGCGCCAAGCCTCAAGTGATCCTCTTGCCTCAGCCTCTGGAGTGGCAGGGATGACAGGCATCCCCCCAAAGCCCGGCTAGTTTTTGTATTTTCACACTCTTGCTCAGGCTGGTCTCAAACTCCCGAGCGCAAGCAATCCACCCTTCTCAGCCTTCCAGAGAGCTTGGATTACAGGCCAAAAGAGATTTTTTTTTTTAAGTCAATAATATGTCATTTATAACAGATGACAAAGGATGAAAGGATTAAAACAAAGCAAGGATTCTTAGGGCTTGTGCAGTCCATGAACTTAGAAGGAAAAAAATATGCCTTTACTTTGACTAAGTGCTAGCTAAAATTTAGCCTTCCTGTCATTTATAAGTGTAGATAACAAATCACAGTAATATTAGCAGGTCTATAATTTTTTTTTTCTTTTTTTGAGACAGAGCCTCAAGCTGTCACCCTGGATAGAGTGCTGTGACATCACAGCTCACAGCAACCTCCAATTCCTGGGCTCAAGCGAGTCTCCTGCCTCCGCCTCCCAAGTAGCTGGGACTACAGGCGCCCTCCACAATGCCCGGCCATTTTTTGGTTGCAGCCGTCATTGTTGTTTGGCGGGCCCGGGCTGGATTCGAACCCGCCAACTCAGGTGTAAGTGGCTGGCACCTTAGCCCGTTGAGCCACAGGTGCCGAGCCTGTAATTTTTTTTTTTTTTTTTTTGAGATAGGGTCTCACTCTGTCACCCTGGGTAGAGGGCCGTGACGTCATAGCTCACAGAAACCTCAAACTCTTGGGCTCTAGCAATCCTCTTGCCTCGGCCTCCCGAGCTGCTGGGATTACAGGCATAGGCTACCACACCTGGCTAGTTTTTGTTATTTTTAGCACAGACAGAGCCATTGTGCCCAGTGCTACCTCACATTCTTAACAGAGTCTCACACTTGCTCAGGCTGGTCCTGAACTCCTGACCTCAAGAAATCCACTCACCTCAGCCTCCCAGAGTGCTAGGATTACAGGCCTGAGCCACTGCACCCAGCCAGTGTCTGTAATTTTGATACCAATATAAATAATTAATATTTTCACATCCTCTATTGTAATATCCACACATATCTTCTTTGTTTTGGCTTGAGATATGGTCTCTGTCTTTTGCCCAGACTAGGGTAGAATGGCATTGTCTCAGCAACCTCAAACTCCTGGGCTCGGAGGATTATCTAGCTTCAGCCTGTCAAGTAGCTGGGACTACAGGTGTGCACCACCACATCTGGCCCCCAAAATATCTTTTACTCCTATTCCCTCTTCCAAATCACAATAGCTAAGTCTCTTGTTAAATCTTGTTATATAATGTATAAATTTAAAAGTGCATATAATATCACAAATATTTCAACTACCTGATAACTATTTCTTTTTTTTTTTTTCTTTTTTTGCAGTTTTTGGTCAGGGCCAGGTTTGAACCCGCCACCTACAGTATATGGGGCTGGCACCCTACTCTTGAGCCACAGGCACCGCCCTATCCTTATAACTATTTCGATACAATTGGCTTGCTTTCTAATTCTTTGTCTATTTTCCTATAGAGCTTCCTGTTTTTTTTCTTGTTAATTTGTTATGAGTGTCTTATGTAGTCACTCTATTAACGATTGTTATTATTCCAGCCATTGAAAAGATTCACTATATTAATGATGGTTATTATTCCCGCCATAGAAAAGATTCTTTCTCTCTTTCAGTTTCTTCAACCTTCTACTAGCTCTGTCTATAAAGTCCTTAACCAAACAAAACTTTGGGTGGTGCCTTGACTCAAGGAGTAGGGCACCAGCCCCATATACTATAGGTGGGGGGGTTCAAACTCAGCCACTGCCAAAAACTGCAACAAAATACCTTAATTTGTATGAGGCCGAGTTTGAAGACTTGAAAGTTTGTAGAGGAGTTTTTTCCTACCTTCATTGTTTCTGTGAAATACCTGTTCAAGTCTTTTGCCTACTTTTCTACTGGGATGCTCGTCTTTTTCTTACTGATTTTAGGGTTTCTCGATATATTGTGGATCCTAATCTGTCTAGAGCAGTGGTTCTCAACCTTCCTAATGCCGCGGCCCTTTAATACAGTTCCTGTGGGTCGCGGCCCATAGGCTGAGAATCCCTGCAACGGTGTTAAATCCCTGACATTTCCAGCCTACCTTCTGCATGGGCTGAGCACACTCCTATGCCAGGAGAATGCTTGTGCGTCCATGAACGATCCATTAAAGCTGGAGGGGACCACTTTGGTAGCTGAGAGGTTAGGAGTGAGATACAGATGATATTTGCAATACCCACTTGGTCCACTAAGAATATTCACTATGTTGCTTTTTAGCCTCCTATCATCTGGAGAGCTTTCCTCAACCTCCCTACCCCACAACTTCCTCCAGACAGTTATTTGATATTGCTAGGGGACTCAATATCGAATCATGTTTTATAGTTTTGCCTGTTGACTTGTCTGTATCCTTCACTGGAGGGTGAGATCCTCAGAGACAGGTACCACGTTTCATTCGCCTCTGCTGCTCTAGTACCCTGCACAGTCCGGCATGCAATATCCATTGTAAGATGAGCTGATACTTGCCCTGTTCCAGGCACCATGCCAAGAGCTTTATGTCTATTATCTTGCTTGATTTTTACAATAATCGTAGGAAGCAGTATGTTACTCTAGGTGCCATGGAACTGACCGAAGCAAAACTCAAGCAAGTTTAAGCTAGAAGTAAATGTATTTGTTCAATTAAAGTAACATCTAAGAAGCATGCTTTCAGGTTTGGCTAGATCCAGGCGCTCGGTGTGTAGTCAGGGTTCTTTCCCTCCATCTCTGGGCTCTGTTTCTCTCCACCTGGCTTCACTTGGCAAGTAAGCTCTCTTTGTCCAGAAGGAAGCTAGTCCTATCTTTTTAGTTTATTAACCACAATAGGAAAAACCTACATTTCCACTGACTCAGCAGAAAATTGAGGTCCCTAATCGGTCTATCTTGCATCAACTGCTTACACCTGCTGATGGGGGGAAGCACAATGATTGGCAGCCCATCAGGAGGTCTCCCTCAAAAGAACCAAAATCAAAGAAATAGGAAACCTCCCTGAGTAGATTAAAACTCTGGTCACCATGATTCACCATGGGCTGGGGGTTAGTAAGGTGTCCCATTGTATAAATGAGGAAAGAGGGGCACACAGTGATCAGCTAACTTGCCTAGGGGCACATTTGGTGATAAGTGGCAGAAAAGGGATTTTAAACTGATTGGTCTGATGCCAAGGCCTGCACCCCTTGCCAGTCTATTATACCAGCTCCCAGTGAGTTCTGGCTTTTCTTTTTCTTTTATTTCTTTTATTTATTTTCTTTTTTTTTTAGACACAGAGTATTACTATGTTGCCCAGGCTGGAGGGCAGTGGGGTAATCACAGCTCAATGCAGCCTTGAACTCCGGGGCGCAATTGAGCTTCCTGCCTCAACATCTCAAGTAGCTGGGATTATAGGGGTGCAACACCATGCCCAGCTATTTTTTACAGAGACTGGGTCTTGCTATGGCACGCAGGCTGGTCTTGAACTCCTGGAGTCAAGCTTTCAGCCATCCTCCCACCTCCCAACACTCAGTCTCCCAAAGTGTTGGGATTACAGGCACGAGCCGCTTCACATGGCCTCTTCATGAATTCTGCAACTAGGGAGAACCCAGGATTCAAACAACAAACTGAGATTTGAGATTCATTTTCGAGACTCTGATCTCTACAAGCTCAAGTGTCTTCATCAGTAAGATATAGGCATAATAGTATCTATCTGATGGTGATGATTAAATGGAATTATTCAAATAATGAGTTTAGCAATAGGGCCTGGCACATAGAAAGAAGTAAATAAATGTTAGCTACTCTACGAGCAACTGTTCACTGAATGAATAAGTGAGTGAATGTACCAGGACTCTAACATGAAGGTTAGAAGGCCTGAGGGCAGGGTTTGGGGAGGGTTCTGGGACCTTGATAATCTCTGACACTGCTCAAAGCACTCCTCGGATATTTCCATTTTTGTTCTTGTTTTAAAGACAGATTCTTACTCCAGTCCAGTCTGGAGTGCAGTGGCACCATTATAGTTTACTGCAACCTCAACCCCCTAAGCTCAAGCAATCCTCCCCCCTCAGCCTCCCAAAGAGCTAGGATTATAAGCATGAGCCACCATGCCCTGCTGATTCCTTAGCTATTTCTATTCTTTGTGCTGGACCATTAACTTTTCTTAATTTTATGCAAAGCAGAAATAAAAGCATGTTTTGAAAATGCTGTTAATAGGCTCAGCGCCTATGGCTCAACGGGCTAAGGCGCCAGCCTCGTACACCTAAGCTGGCGGGTTCGAATCCAGCCCGGGCCCGCCAAACAACAATGACGGCTGCAACCAAAAAAGGGCCGGGCCTTGTGGCGGTGGCCTGTAGTCCCAGCTACCTGGGAGGTGGAGGCAAGAGACTTGCTTGAGCCCAGGAATTGGAGGTTGCTGTGAGCTGTGATGCCACGGCACTCTATCCAGGCTAACAGCTTAAGGCTCTGTCTCAAAAAAAAAAAAAAAAGAAAGAAAGAAAATGCTGTTAATATTATTGATCTGCAACTTGGCTCTGAGAAAGTTTCCAAGCTCACTTTCTCCCTCCATCCAGATGACCACTCGAGCCTCTTCCATTAGGAATTCTAGAGCCACTGTAGGCTCCCAAGCTCCTTGTGGTTGAGTTTTTGATGGATGCTATTCCTGTTCATGACCATGTGCATGGGTAAAGAGCTTTGGAGGTGGCAAGAGCCATAATTATCCCAGGAGGTCATCCAAGTTTCCCTAGCACAGTCAAGTCAAAGAGTCCAGAAGTCCAGTCCCAGGCCTGGGCAGGGCTGGGTGGGGTGGATGAGATAGGGCAGGGGACAGGAACTATGTACTGAGGTCTCTGATGGGCCTGGCAGGCCAGCAGGGTCCCATAACACTTTTCCCAGCTCTGATTATACTTGGCCCATCTCAAGTGGTCACCCGTTGTCCTGAGACATCCTTTGCTTTCTCCTAGATCCAGGAAATGGCTCTAAACACCAAGCTCTAGATCCAGGAGGAAAGTGCCTCTGGGTTTGGGACCCCAGTCCTAGCGGGAGGGAATAAGCTGCTTCTCTGAGGGGCAGTGGAAGGGGAGGGAATTTGGAGGGAATCTGGAGGAGAGAAGGGAGGGAGAGAAGGAGAAGGGTCACTTTGCTCGACGCCACAGTGGCCCGGCTGGGTATTCCCTGATGTCTGTCTGTGGCTAAGAGCTCCAGGTCTGGGACACAGAGATGCTTGGCTGCCAAGTGCAGAGATGTCGGCGTGCAGGACATAGGATGCTGCCTCGATTTTCCCCTCCCCTTCACCTTTCCTACCCTCCTCCACCAAGCCTTCAGGGAAACTGCTGATTTACTCCTTTTTGCCAGGAGTCTGGGAACCTTTGGATGCCACTGGCACAGATTCTAGCTGGGGTTCTGTCCTACGTCATATTGGTCAAGTCACTTAATGACAATAACCTAGTTTGTGTGGAGGCACAAATGGTGCCCATCAGATCCTCCCACCACTTCCATCATGACCCCTATACATGTGTTACCTCATTCAATCCTCAGCAATTCTTTGCAATGCTGTGACTGCACCCATTTTAAAGATGAAGAAACTGAGGCTTCAAGAGACTGTCTGACTGTCCCAATGTCATAAGGCTAAGAAATGGCAGAACTGGGATTTAACCTGTGGTCTCCAAAAGCAAGCTCAAAGCTGGAGCTCTTCTCTATCCTCAACAACTAGAGCAGGATCACCACTCTCCCCACCACGGACATGAGACAACTGTGGCTGAGGGAGGTCCAGTGACCTGCCAAAGGTAGTACATGTAGAAAGTGGTAGAGCCAGGATGCAAACACGTTTCTTCTACTAACAAGCCAATATCCATTCTGCCAATTAAAAAAAAAAAATGAGGGGGCCTGAGGGGATAATCTCAGAAGTTCCTCCAGCTGAGATACTTTCTTCTTTTTCTTGGCAGGTTTTGGCCAGGGCTGGGTTTGAACCTGCCACCTCCGGCATATGGGGCTACTGCTCTACTCCTTTGAGCCACAGGTGCCGTCCGATACTTTCTACTTTCTAATTCAGGGTTGCAGTAATGGAAGGTGGAAGGAAATTGAGTGAAAATACAGAAGTTCCTCACTATTGCAGCTCGTTCACACCCCCTGACTCAAGATATCATGTGGCTGCCCCAGCCCTGCCCTTTCAGCTTTTTGTCTTCCCTCAGTGAAGGAGAAAAAAGGTCATTCACCACCGAGGGCCGTCACGCCTTCGAGGCTGGGCCTCTGCAATCTCATACTGACTCACCCGGTGGCTTCTTCCCAGAGGAATGTGTGTTCACAGCCACAGAGCGGCCTCGGCCTCTGACCCATTCATCCGACCAGGCCCTTACTCACCCAGCCCTCGGTGTGTCAACAGTGAGACAGGTCCCTGAGGAGAGGGTAGAGCACGTCTCAGCCTTCCACTGGGACACACACTGGCAGTCTTACCAGACCCACCAAGCCTGCACCTAGCCCTGGCCAGTGTCCTGGAAGCCCAGTGCACTTTTGAGCCTGCCTTCTCACTGTAGCGACACACCCTGGGGGAGGAGCAGCGTCCTTGTATGACAGGGGCCCAGTCCAGGCCGGCTCACGGCTCCTGCTTCTACTGCTCTGTTGCCTGTGAGCCTGCCCACTCCCGGTACCATCATGGCCCACGAGCGTCCTGCTTGCTCCCTGGAGCCCAAGCACATTAGTCAGCTGCTGCTCTCTTCCAAGGAAGCCAAGAAGTCAGCCTACTGCCCCTACAGCCACTTTCCCGTAGGGGCTGCCCTGCTCACCAAGGACGGCAAGATCTTCTCAGGTAAGGGCGGGAGCTGGCATCCCTCCTCCCGGGTCAGAGGAGGATGCGCAGGAAGGGCACAGAGGCACAGGCAGCAGCTCTGTCCCCTCTTCTCTGGGCCTCCAGGCTATGACACTCCTACCCTGCCTGTACTCTGAAAATTTAAACTGTTGCTTGAATCCAGGGGCTTTCCATTTTTACTTTTTTTTTCCAGTTTGTCCAGGGCTGGGTTTGAACCCGCCACCCTCAGTATATGGGGCTGGCGCCCTACCCACTGAGCCACAGGCGCTGCCTGGGCTTTCCATTTTTAGAGGACTGGGATGAGGAAAGAAGTTTGAATGGGAAGCCATAAATCAATAACATTAAGGCCCTAGTGTGCGGGTAGGGAGAGGGTTTAGGCTGTGTCTGAGCCTCCTGCGGATCCGCACCTTACTAAGTCTTCCACATTGGTGATTCCTCACCGCTCACCCGCTGCCCCAGGTGTTTGGCTCCTTTTGTGATGAGGAAAACTGAGGCTCAGAGGGGGACATGACTTGTCAGAGGTCTGATGGTGAAACCAGGGCTGCGATCCCCAAAGCTCTCTTCTCTTCCCTCCACCCATTTTGCTGGGAGCTGGCGGGGAAAGGAAGAGAAGCAAGGAACCCAGGTGGTGGCTCGTTAGTGGTGCCTGCCTTGCAGAGTGTCTTGGAGGAGAGAAACCAGCGGGGCTATGGGCGTCCACCAGTGAGTGACAGCCAAGGGGACGGCGTGGAAAGGGAACCTGAGTCTGCATTCATCTTCTCCTAAGCTCCTCTTCTTTGGTGTATTGGTTTTGTAGAAGTCTCATTTGATCACAAATTCAAGCCTGTTTTTGTTAAGCTTAGAGGCACTCTCGCTCAGGACAGGGGGACATGGTGTTGTAGAAAGCATCTACAGTGCCCCTTGCCTCTTGAGATTCTATTGGGTTCTACGAATCACCTGGGTGGTCAACATCTTTGTGCAGGAGAAGTAACCTTGACGGAGTGCTAGTTTGCGAACACAAATATGATTAATGTCACGTATTTAACCATTACAACCGTGCAAGGTGGAGAAGGAAACTGAGGCCCAGAGAGATGAAGTGCTCAGTATTACAGAGCTGGGATCGGAGCCCAGAGATCCCTTGACTCCAAAGTCTGCTGCTCTGTGGGGAGGGAACAAAGGGTCTCTGCGTGTCATGTTGAAAATTGAGCCTCTCCTGGTGGCTGAGATGAATGTTAAACATTAACCACCACCACTGTAAACAACATCACAATCTGCAACGTTGCAGAGCCTTGAACAGGGAATCAGCCGTGGATACCTCATCCCCTCCAGATGATACAGCAGGGATGCCCCATGTTCTCCCAGCACCTACACTGACCCCACTTGAAGCATCTATCCCTGTCCTTTGCCTATCTGCTTCCCCCACTGGACTTTGGACTGCAGAGGGCAGAGGCTGCATTTTGGACGTTTGTACCCTTGACTTTCTCCTGCACTGCACAGCACGTGCCAAGCCCCAGAGCCGGCACTCAGTAGCTGTTGACAGACAGGGGGATGAATGAATGGGCTGGACCTTGCAGAAAACATCTGGGCTTTGGGAAGGCAGAAGGAGCAGGTTTGAGGCCAGCAGGTCGGGCCACAGCATTCCTGGAGCCTGGGGGGGTGGGCATCGTGGCTCCTTTACATCCATGTCTTCAGCATTGGGACTGATGTCCTGTTCAGACCAACAGGAGTGACAGCTGCATCATTCCTCCAAAGCCAGGGATGCCACATGCCACAATCAGGAGTGATAGCCTCATGACTCCTCCAAAGCCAGGGGTGCCACATATCACAATGGTGTGGTCCTTTCTGTTTTAAAACCCACAGTAAAGAAGGCACACTTGCTTTTGTAAGTGACCCCAAGAGCTCCTTCAAGAATAATCCATGCCTTAGGGCATCTTTGGATTTTGGACATTTAACGGGTATTTGCAACAACAGCCTGGGCAACATAGCAAGATCCCATCTTACAAAACATTTTCAAATTGGCCAGGTGTGGTGGCCTGAGGCTGTAGTCCTGCTGCTTGGGAGGCTGAGCCAGGAGAATCACTTGAGCCTGGGAGCTGAAGTTTGCAAGTGAGCTGTGAGCCTGCCCCTGTGCACCAGCCTGGACAACAGAATGACACCGTGTCTCAAAAAAAAAAAAAAGAACCCAGATATTTTCCAAACACCAACCCTGTGCCAGGCAAGGTACCAGGTGCTGGGGCTATCACAGGAGCAGAAATGACAGCGTCCCTGCCTCCACAGAGGTCCCCTCATCTTACATGGGCCAACATTCAAGGTGGGAGCTTCCAGAAATGATGTGGAAGGAGTGAAGGAGATGAACAAGAGTGTGGCCTCTTTAAATTGCAGAGAAAGGCCTGGTGTCGCTGGACAAAGGGTTGTACAATGGAGACTTAGGGAGGCCCAATGGTATGAGTTGAAGGCTTTCGAGTCAGAGGCACCTGGGTTTGAGTGCTGGTGCAACTGTGTATCAGCTGTGTGACCCTGGGTGAGACCATTTATCCTTCGGAGTCTCAGCTTACACATTTGTAAGCTGGAGATCATATGCCCACCTTTCAGGATTATAGTAAATAGAGCTGGCATTCAGCTGCTGTGCCTGGAATGGCCTGGCAGCTAGCATCTGCTCTGATTGGTTGGTGCCTGTGCTGGGTCTGTCACTGAATATGCTTACTCTCACCCCTGGTGGTGAGGCTTGAAATGGCCAAATGCCTAGAAAGCTTCTGCCTCACAATAAGAATGTCACAGGGTCCAGTGCAGTGGCTCACACCTGTAATCCTAACACTGAGAGGCTGAAGTGGGAAGATGAATAGCTTGAAGTCAGGAGTTCGAGGCCAGCCTGAGCAAAAGTGAGACCCCCATACCCACTCAAAATGGAAAAAAAATAACCAGGCATTGTGGTGCATTTTAGTCCCTGCTATTCTGAAGGCTGAGGCAGGAGGATAACTTGAGCAGAGGCGGCTGAGGGTGCAGTAAGCTATGATGATGCCATGGCACTCTACCCAGAGAGAGACTCTGTCCTCCCACCTGAAAAAATAAAGAAAAACAGAATACCACAAATAGTAGCTGCTTCCACTACTACTATTACTATTAACGATGTAATACTACATTATTATTTGGAGGCATATTGTTGTGAACTTAAATTTTTTTAAATTATTATGGGTACGTAAGAGTTGTACATCTTTATAGGGTACATGTGATGTTTTGGTACAGGCATATAATTGATAAAGTTAGGATAATTGGCTAATACCAATTACCCTGATTTCTTTGTGTTAGGAACATTTCAATTATTGTGGAGAACTTTTGAAGCCTAAGCAGAGATGTCAAGATTGAAAGTGACAGCCGGGTATGGTGGCTTATGCCTCTAATACCAGCTACTTGGGAGGCTGAAGCAGGAGGACCACTTGAGCCCAGGAGTTTGAGACCAGCCTGGACAACACACTGACCCTCTCTCTAAACAATACATCAATTAATTAACTAAAATAAATAAATTAACAAAATGAAAAAAAGTATTTTTAAAAGATTTGAAGAGGAAGGAGGGAGCCAAGGAATATTCTTAAGAGTAACACAAAAGTGGTGTTTGGAACATTTAATCTGACAGACGTGCAGGGAGGGCTGGAGCTGAGGCACAGTGTCAGAGACAGTGTCTGTTCTGCTCACTGACCTGTCTGCGGTGTCAGCAGATTGCCTGGCCTGTAGGTTTGTTGAACACATGAATGAGTGGCTTGGACAGGATGGTGGCAGCTAGAATGAAGAGGAAAGAAAGAGCTGAGAGATATTGTATGGGGCAGATAGACAGGCCTGAAACCAGCATTGTTAGTAAAGAAAGAAAGGAACGTGGTTCTAGCATTTCCAGCCAAGTGGCCCAGGGAAACAATCAGCCACTGACCAAGGCGCAAAGCTGAAGGCAGAGAAATTGTGCTGGGGATGTGTGGGCAGGGGATGTGTGCCTATCAGTAACTGGAAAATGGAGAGAACACTCCCTGAGCACTTTGTATGATTGATCCCTTGTAATCTCACAGCCACATCATGAAGAAGGACCATGAGGGTCACCTGCATTAGTCAGAGCACTATCCACTGTTGATGACAGAAAACAGCCAGAACCAGAAGTGGTAAGGCTAGGGCGTGTCACAGGGCAGCTGGATCCAGGAATTTAAACGTCACCACACCCTTTGTATCCTGGGTGCCGGTTTCTTTTTCTTATCCTGCAAGTAGTCTTTCTGCAGGCATCAGGAAACACGAGTGCAGGCAGGCTCTGATTTTCTTTTTTTTTTTTTTGAGACAGAGCCCCAAGCTGTCACTCTGGGTAGAGTGCTGTGGCATCACAACTCACAGCAACCTCCAATTCCTGGGCTCAAGCGAGTCTCTTGCTTCCACCTCCCAAGTAGCTGGGACTGCAGGTGCCCGCCACAATGCCCCGCCATTTTTTGGTTGCAGTCATCATTGTTGTTTGGCGGGCCTGGGCTGGATTTGAACCCGCCAGCTCAGGTGTACGTGCCTGGCGCCTTAGCCCGCTGAGCCACAGGCGCCGAGCCCAGGCTCTGATTTTCATCCTCAAAGCCTCAAACCCAGAGAGGAAAGACTTCTTCCCCAGCAACTGCAAATGGGAAAAAAATCCCAGGGAAAAGCTCTGATTGGCCCATCTCCAATCACAGGCACATCCCTGGACCAGTCACTGTTGTCATGATGAGGTGGTGTGATAGGCCAGCTGATTCAATATCCCTCCTTAATGGGGAGTAGGTGGGTTTGTTACCAGGACAAGGAGCAGGGGAATGCCAAGTACACCAAACCAATTGCTAGTGCACCCACATTTTATAAATGGGATACAGGAAGCTCAGTTTTGTCTGATTCTAAATGTTATGGTCCTTCTGCTGCCCCTTGCTGCAGGAGATGTATGTGGAAGGGGGCAGAGAGAGTTGTGCTGAGAAGGACGTTGGGAGGGAAGAAATGGAGGGCATTTATCAGAATTCCTGGAGCTTCTTATTGAGGTAGGAGGTGAGGCTAGGTGCTGAAAGTAAAAGTAGATGGTAGTTAGCTGAGGCATGACAAGGGGGGGGGGCCTCAACCACCAGAGGAAACCTGATGTGTCATCATGGGGTAAAGTAGAATCGATTCAGAGGCAGAAAAGATATGGCTGAATTTAGACATTGCCCATATCTGTGACTTTCTCCAGCTGAACAAAAGACCAGCCTCCATGGAATTTCCACCCCCAGAGGCAGCTGGCATCCCCTCTATTTCAAAGGCGAGTCTGGCTGCAAAGACAGCCTTGCTGTCATGACCTCATAAGAATCTTCTTTTTCCCTCCATCACTCCCAGCCCTGCCCAGGGCCTTCTGCCTCTCACAGATGGGCCGCCCAGGTTGGTAATTAACAACTACAACAATTAAGTTCTCCAGATGCTGCATGGGCTGGTGACATTCTGTGACTTTTCAGGAAGAGCCGAGGGAGGATTGCCGAGAGAGGGGGAACTCACTGGTGAGGAAATAGCTGCTAGTGGAAAGGGGAATTAGGACACAGAGAGGAAAATTGAAAAAGCACAGAAGATGGGCAGGGAAATTTGGCCAGCCGTGGGCAAGGCAGGTTCTCGTGCAATGCGGCTGAGATGTGGGCAGACCACCTCTAACCCTAGGGTGTTGGACAAGGAGTCCTTGCCCTCGTATGGAGTTTGCACCTGGCAATGAGACCACCACAGTGCCAGGAAGGGATTTGGGACTGGACTCAGGACTTCTTAGTTGTGGCTGCTGCCAACTCTCCACTGACACCACCCAAGTGATGGGAGAGTCTCCGTCCTTCAGCTCATGACCTTGGGACAGTGGCATCTCTCCCTTCCTCTACCATTCCTCTCCATCTGCCCTTTGGGGGAAGCTACTTTACCAGCTTCATTACCAGCTGTAATGAATTCTAGGAGGGACAATTTTAAAAGACACTTAAGGATGTCCTGGCCAATGTAGCTGGTCTTGGTGTAACTCTTAAATCTAATTCTTCACCCACCTTCTCTGGAACCAGATCCTACTGTCTTTTTCCTTCCTTGGGTTCTTTTCTCTTCCCAATGTCTGACACCAGCCCCTCTCCGCGGCAGTTGACTGATGCCAGGTCCTGTACTGCAGCCCAGGGTGCTTCTAGGCTAGGTCAAAGCAGGCGTCTCTAACCCGCTTCTTCACCTCACAATCCTTCCTCCCCATCACACTCCAATTTCCACTGTCCCTTCCCTCAAAGGAATATCCATTAGTCCTCTCCACTGTCACTCAATAGTGGTTTATTACAAATGTGAGCTTTACTAAAATTCCTTGACTCTAGAGTTGAGTTCGAATAGAGGCCAGACATGGAGGCTCATGCCTGTAATCCTAATGCCTGGGAGGCCAAGGTGGGAGGATTTCTTGAGACCAGGAATTGGAGACCAACCTGGGCAACATAGCAAGACTCCATCTCTATCAAAATTTTTAAGTTAATTTCTAATTAGCTGGGCATGGTGGTGCATACCTGTAGTCCCAGCTACTTGGGAGGCTAAAGTGGGAGGATCACTTGAGCCAAGGAGTTTGAGGTTGCAATGAGCTATGATCATATCACTCAACTCAGCCTGGACAACAAGTAAGACCCTGCCTATAAAACAAACAAACAAACAAAGAATATAATTCATACATGGAAGATGTGCATTTGTGGGCGGTGCCTGTGGCTCAGTGAGTCAGGCACTGGCCGCATATACCGAGGGTGACGGGTTCAAACCCAGCCCCGGCCAAACTGCAAAACAAAAAAAAAGAAAGAAAATGTGCGTTTGTGGTGGGTGGACTGGATAATTTATGAAGAACATTTCATTTCATTTTTTTTTTTTTTTTTGAGACAGAGCCTCAAGCTGTCACCCTGGATAGAATGCTGTGGCATCACAGCTCACAGCAACCTCCAATTCCTGGGCTCAAGTGAGTCTCCTGCCTCCACCTCCCAAGTAGCTGAGACTACAGGCGCCTGCCACAATGCCCGGCCATATTTTGGTTGCAACCGTCAATGTTGTTTGGCAGGCTCTGGCTGGATTCGAACCTGCCAGCTCAGGTGTACGTGGCTGGCGCCTTAGCCCATTGAGCCACAGGCGCCGAGCCTCATTTCTTTATAAATTACGCAGGCTATGTTATCCTGTTATAGGAGCATAATGTGGACTGATACAGGCTGCTGTAACAAAATACCATAGACTGGTGGCTTGAACGGCAGACATTTATTCCTGGCAGTTCTGGAGGCTGAGAGGACCATGATTCAGTTCTTGATCGGGACCCCTTTCCTTGCATGGCCTCCTGCTCCTCACAGGAGAAGGATCATGCCTGCCCAGTCCCACCCCATTGGCTAAACAAGGCTTCAGGGGAGGCTGAGAAATGCCGTCTCCAGCTGCAGAGCCACATGCCCAGCTAGCCTCGGGCAAAGTCTACGGGGAAAGGGACCAATGAGGAGTTTGCGCAGCAGGCCCCCCAGCTTGTCAGTGTTCATACACATCTTTCTTCCCCCACACAGGACCCGCTCGCCACCTCCCTGAGGGAGGCAGCCCAGAGTCCCACCCGGGCCCCGCACCCAGCTCTAAGCCTGGGATCTCAAGATGCTGTGCGCCCTCTTCTTCTGCTGGTCTGATGTCCTGTAAACTAAAAAATAATTATCCACTCTCTGCCTCACACCCTCCCTGCAACTTGCAACACGGGGTAGGAAAGGGAAATAACGATAAAGTCTCCCATCAGGGACAGGGAAGAGCAGGGATGCATGGCGGTCGCAGTCCACAGCCGTGACTGACCACACCAGCCAGGAGGTGCGAAGGCTCCCTGACCCACCTTACGTCCCCTCTCCTTTCTTCTCTGGGAGCACCTCTTGTCCGTTGCCCCCTGGGAGCTTCTTCCTGGCCTTCATCGTCCTTGGTCACACGTCTAAAATGGGTGTTGGAGAGAATGCCCTCCTTGGGGGGCAAATGGCTCTCCCAGCAAAATGACGGTGGGGTTTGGGGGGCCCAGGGATTTTGCTAGAATTTGGCCGATTGCAGGCTTTTGTAGGCCAGACTTGTGGCTTCTCCAGCTATCCAGTTCCATCAAAACCTGAGAAACCTCCTGATCTATTTGCTTCCACACAGGAGCGCCCTGGACACCCAGAGATACTTCTGGACATAGTTCTTAGGGCAACTCTCCTTTTCTATTAACTGGCTTCCCTACCTGGCCCAGCCCTGCTGTCTCATCTTAATGGTGGCTATTGAGGCACCACAAACAATAGTCTGGGTGAGAAGATGACACCCTTAATCAAATCTTTGCTTCAGGGCCGAATCCCCTGACCAGGGAGAGAGAGAAGTCTTGGTAGTAGGTAACAAGGCTCGCCTTCCAGGTTATAGCAGGCTGCAGCTAGATCCCGTAACAGATTCCCAAGAGCCATCACCTTTCCATCCTGTCTCATCTGTGTTTCCTCACTCACGTTTGCCCCACCTCTAAGACACTGTCGCATTTGTTTAGATTGTTTTCAGGAATGTTGTATCTCATTTTCAGCACATAGGTTACACCGCTGTGACAAAAAGAATCCAAAATGCAGGGATTCCAACATGATAGAATTCTGTTTTTCTTTCACACTGCGAGTCACAATAAGCAATAAGCAAGGCAAATAGGTAACTGTTTTCCGTGAGCTGACCAGGGCCCCAAGTCCCTTCTTTCTTGCTCTTCCTCCATTCCTGTGACCATAAACACATGGTCAAAGCTGCCGCTGCCACCTCCTTCAGCCAGCCAGTGCAAGAGGGAAAGAAAAGAAGTAATAGGCAAGTGATCTCTTTACAAAAAAGATGTAACCCAGACTTTCCCTACATCACTTTGGGCCACATCTCATTTGCCAAAATTCAGGTTTGTGGCTGCCGCATGCCGCATTGGAGTCTCTTGCTGAGTGGCCTTGTTGGAATGGGGGTCACTTGTGTTACTTCAAGGAAACAAATAGGAAATGAAAACAGGAGAACTATTAATATCTCTGCCTCAGGGAGAAAGGCAAGATACAAAGAATGATGCAGATCACGTCTGGATGATTAGAGGAGAGGCCAGATCCCATGCCATTTGTTTATGGACTCTATTCCATAAAGATGGAGGATTCCTTAGCTGCCCAATCTGTCTATGCCAACATTTTGTCTCCTGGGAGCACCCCTGGTTCACTGTCCCTCGGGAACTCCTCTGAGAGCGGTACTGAGGAGGACTCTCTCACCGAGGGTTGGGCTACCTTAGCAGAGGCCTCAGGCTGGTTTTAGAGCTTGTGCAATCACAGGCACCTTTGCAAAGCTTAAGAGTTTTCTGTTTGCTAGTTGACTTAGTTTTTAGTTGGTTTTGACAGTTTGTTTTGTAACACACTCACATGGAACCCTGGCTGAACTCTGCCAGCCAGTAATTAGCACCCAAAATTCTGTCCAGGCACAAACTCTGAATCAGAACCTATCTTAGCCCATTCAGGCTGCTGTAACAAAACACTGTAGGCTTATATACAACAGAAATTTATTGCCTATGGTTCTGGAGGCTGGAAAGTCCAAAGGCAAGGCACCAGCAGATTCAGAGTCTGGTGGAGGCCTGAGTTTGCCCAGATGGCAACTCATCACTATGTCCTGCTATGTCCTCATATGGTAGAAGGGGTAAGGCAGCTCTCTGGCTTTATAAGGACACCAATCCCATTCACAAGGATCAGTCCCCTTCATTTGGTTCTCATGACCTAACCATCTCCCCAAAGGCTCCACCTCCTAATATCATCATCACCTTGGGGTTTAGGATTTCAGCATGTGCATTTTCAGGGTTGGGGGACACGCTGAGACCAAAGCAGCACCCCACCCATGGCTTCCATCTCTTAGGGCCAGGCCCAGAGGCTTTGCTTACTTTCTTACTCCTCAGCATCTCCCTTGGCCTAGACCTCTGTAGGGGCCGGGAGGCTGCTTGCTCTGCCCTGTTGTGCTGCCCCTGTTCCTAGCCATGCTTCAAGCTGGAGGCACTGGGTAAGTGAAGACAGTGCAAGGCTCTTGGCAAGGGTTGCTATCATGGGCCAAAGAATCTACCAGCGCTTCAGGTCAAATTTCCCTTCGCTGCTCTTTTTTTTTTTTTTGAGACAGAGCCTCAAGCTGTCACCCTGGATAGAGTGCTGTGGCATCACAGCTCACAGCAACCTCGAATTCCTGGGCTCAAGCGAGTCTCCTGCCTCCGCCTCCCAAGTAGCTGGGACTACAGGTGCCCGCCA
>CAUYRH010127033.1:0-26101 GCA_963574655.1 Perodicticus potto | reverse complement strand
ATTCCTGCATTTTATCTCTCTCGATGCTGCCACCTTAGTCTGAGTCATCGATAGAAATTCCCAGCCCATCACATAGGACCCCTGATGGCCTAACTGTTGCTAACGCCCATCTTTCATTGCTCTAATTTCCAGCATTTGCCCTATGCACACGTGGGCAGAACTCTCTGCCACTCATGCAGTCCGTGTTCTCTTGTGCCCCCATTTTCATTCACCTAAAAATTCTCTACTGAGGGCTGAGCATGTGCACAACCCTGTGCCGAGGAAGACTCAGAATCCCAGGGCTCGAGGAACTCAGTGTGGGCCTGGCATGATGGTTCAGGCCTGGAATCCTAGCACTCTGGAAGGCAGGGGTGGCTGGATCACTTGAGCTCAGGAGTTCAAGACCAGCCTGAGCAATAGCAAGACCCCGTCTCTACTGAAAATAGAAAAACTAGCTGGACATGGTGGCTCACACCTGTAGTCCCTGCTACTCAGGAGGCTGAGGCCGGAGGATCCCTTGAGCCCAAGAGTTTGAGGTTGCTATGCACTAGGGCACCATGGTGCTCTATATAGGGCGACTTAGTGTTACTCTGCTTCAAAAAAAAAAAAAAAAAAAAAAAAAAAGAGCTCAGAGTGTAGGGGAAAGACAGGCTTGGGAGCAGCAAGTGCCACCATGGGCTGGTTGTGCCCTGAGTGCTCTCTGGGACACAGAGAGGAGAAAGAGGCATGTGGGGAAGGCACTTAGCAGAGCGAGGGAACCTCTCCATGTTACCTGTGCTCTTCCCTTTGCTGTGTTACAGCTAAATATCATCCCTCTGCTCAGAGATAATTCACCCCTCCCTTCCCAGTGCTCCCTAACCTTTTGTATTTACCATTTTCCTTATTTATTGCATCAAGCACCACCCTCACATACCTTTTCTTGAGGGTTTACTCTGCTGAGCCAGTGCCCGCCCCTTCAGAGGGGTTAAGTACCTTGCTCGGTAGCTCCCAGCTGGTGAGTTAATCATTCCATTGATCTGAGCACCCCCTCTGGCCCAGAGTGGAGCATGAATGTTTGTCAGATGGGAGCGTGTGGTAGCAATGCTGGGCTTCGCAAGCAAACGGAATGGAATGAGGTAAATGATTGTCAGGGAAGGCTTCAAAACAGAGGGCGTTTGTTTCTCTTCTGTCATCACTGATGTTTCTTGCTGTCTGGGGAGAGAGCCCGGAGTGGGATGCCAGGTTGTCCCCTCTTGGGGGTAAGTCATAGCGCCTTGCTGCCACAGCACAGAACTCTGCAGCTCGGGATCGCCGGTGTGAGGGGCTCTCCCTGGTCCCTGTCCTCTCCCTCCTGTGTGCTCGCTGAGGTCTCTCCCTCTCCTGGACAGAGCTGGTCCTGCCCAGTGCCAAATATCTGCACACAGGGTCTGCAAACAACTGGCTCAGGGTTTGGAGCTTTTGTAATCTCATCCAAATGCCTGACTGCAGGGAACAGGCTTGTTTTCTGGGCTACCAGCTCCGAGATGCTGTGGATTACATTAAACTTGAATCTCAGCCCTGCCACTTTACAGCTAAGTGAGGCCGAACCTCAGTGTCCTTCGTTGTGAAATATAAATGACGATCATTCCTACCTCAAAGGGTTGTTATAAAGACTTTTAACTGTGTCCTGCTGCAAACGTGTGAGAGATTGTAATTCAGAGAGGCAAGGCTTCCTCAAGCCATAGTCACGCCAAGATGTCTAGACAACCCATTGAGTTTATCTCGGGTCATTACTGAGATGTGAGAACTGCATAGCAGGGAAGCTGAGTGTTGCACTCCCTGGACCAGAGTGAGTTATTCACAGAGGCAGGCTGGCACCCTGCGGCTAGTCCACGATATGGAGGCAGAAATTCTGGAAATGGAATCCCCAATTTCATTGTGTAATATAGGCATTCTTTTTTCAGCTCTAAAACTGGGACTATAACCTCCACTTTGCAAACGCCCTGGGACCCAGCAATCCTGCTGTGTGAGGCAATGAACGTGTAGAAGGATGTTCATTGTGGGGCTGTCTTTGGTGGCAGACAGTGGGGGTACCAGAGGTTTTCACACCCAGGGGAGCGAGCAAGCCGTGCCGGAGTGACTGTGGGATTCTGGACAGCAGGCAGAAGCGAGGGACTAGACACACACACAGCAACGTGGGTCATGCTTCCAAATAACAGGGGTGGGACATGATGCCTCACAATACTATGGACGCAAGCACCCCCGAGACAAGTGAACCTGTTTCACAAGGATACGGGCACATTGACAGACCAATGCATTAGAATGGAGGCCTACGGGAGGAGATGAAGAGGATGGAGATTGATGGTGAGGGGGTGTGCAGGAAAAACTAACAAATGTACAGGGGAAAAAACCAGCCATTTTCCATACTCTTAACACAGAACACTTCTGCAACTAGATACGTGGGGTTTTGCCCACAATGACTCACTTTCCAACACCAGCTCGTCTTACAATTCAACTCCATTCCTGACACTAACTGGAATTGGCGCAGACCCCACAGGTTAAGGGCTCCACCCCACCGTACTGCCTCCCAGTTCAGGTGCCAGTTGTAAGCAGTAAGTCCCCAGGTTACCTACAACTTCTGTCTGACTTGGCTACAAATCAGATTCCCATGACTCCCTTATTCAGATTTAGTAACTTGCTACAGGGGCTCACAGAACCCAGGAAAACAGTTTACTTACTATTGTTGATTTATTACAAAGCATTTTTTTACTTTTTGAGACAGAGTCTCACTCTGTCACACAGGCTAGAGTGCTGTGGCATAAGCGTAGCTCACAGCAACCTCAAACTCCTGGGCTCAAGCGATCCTCTTGCCTCAGCCTCCTAAGTAGCTGGGACTACAGGTGCCTGCCACCACATCCAGCTGATTTTTCTATTTTAGTAGAGATAGAGTCTCGCTCTTGCTCAGGCTGGTCTTGAACTCTTGAGCTCAAAGGATCCTCCCACCTTGGCCTCCCAGAGTCCTCCCTGGGATTACAGGCAGGAGCCACCACCCTCAGCCTATTACAAAGGATATTTTAAAGGATACAGACAAACAGTCAGATGAAAAGATACATAAGGGTTCAAAAGGGTCCCCAGCTCAGGAGTTTCTTTTTCCACGGAGTTGGGGTGCACCACCTTTCTGGCTTGTTCACCAACACAGAAACTCTGAACCCTGTGGTTCACGGATTTTTTTTTTTTTTTTAGATAGAGTCTTGCTCTGCCACCCAGGCCAGAGTGCCATGGCATCATCAGAGCTCACTGCAAACTGAAATTCCTAGGCTCAAGCAATCCTCCTGCCTCAGCCTTCTGAGCAGCTAGGACTACAGGTATGTGCCACACCATGTCCTGTTCATTTTTCTGTTTTTTGTAGAGATGGGGTCTTACTGGTACCCAACACCTGGTATCAAGTGATCGTCCCACCTCAGCCTCTCAAACTGCTAGGATTACAGGCATGAGCCGCCATACTTGGTTTAGTTCAGGAAGTGTTAAGAATAATTTATTTTATTTTTTTTTTATTTTTTGAGACAGAGCCTCAAGCTGTCACCCTGGGTAGAGTGCCGTGGCATCACAGCTCACAGCAACCTCCAATTCCTGGGCTCAAGAGAGTCTCTTGCCTTCGCCTCCCAAATAGCTGGGACTACAGGTGCCCACCACAACGCCCAGCCATTTTTTGGTTGCAGCCCTCATTGTTGTTTGGCGGGCCCGGGCTGGATTCGAACCCGCCAGCTCAGGTGTACGTGGCCAGCGCCTTAGCCTGTTGAGCCACAGGCGCCAAGCCAAGAATAATTTATTAAGATGAAATCCACATAACATAAAATGAACCACTTTAAAGTGAACAATTGAGTGGCATTTAGTAAGTATACAATGTTATGCATGACTGGCTGCTATCCAATTCCAAAATATGTCCATTGCTCCAAAGTAAAACCTCTTACCTATTAAGTAGTTTCTCCCCACTCCCCTAGCTCCTGGAATTCACCAGTCTGCATCGCTTTCCTATGGGTTTCTCTATTCCTATCAGATTATTTATCTACCAGGGGTGTCCAGCCTTTTTTTTCTCTGCCCCACATTGGAAGACTAGGAGTTATCTTGGGCCATACATTAAATACACAAACATTAACAAAAGCTTATTAGCAAAAAAAAAAAAAAAAAAGATTCGTGCATATTATTTGTGATATCTGACATCATAGATCAGCAGTTCTCTACCTGTGGATCACAACCCAAGGAACTGTATTAAAGGGCTACAGCATTAGGAAGGTTGAGAACCACTGCCATAGATGAACAAAGAAAGTCCTCCCAAATCTGCATGCAGCCCACAGGTCCCAGGTTGGATACAACTAATCTTAATGAAGGTACAGAATATGTGACCTTTATGTTGGGCTATTTTGCTTAGCATAATGTCTTTAAGGTTCATTCATGTTGTATGATATATCAATAATTATTCATTTTTATGGCCAAATATTATTTCATTATGTATGTATGGGATATACTGCATGTAAATATCATAATTTGTTTTTCCATTGTTCCATTAATGGATATTTGGGTTGTTTCCACATTGAGGCTATAGTGAATAATGCAGCTATAAAAATGTGTGTACTGGCTCGGCGCCTGTGGCTCAACAGGCTAAGGGGCCAGCCACGTACACCTAAGCTGGCGGGTTCGAATCCAGCCCGGACCTGTCAAACAACAATGATGGCTGCAACCAAAAAATGGCCGGGCGTTGTGGCAGGCACCTGTAGTCCCAGCTGCCTGGGAGGCAGAGACAGGAGACTCGCTTGAGCCCAGGAATTGGAGGTTGCTGTGAGCTGTGATGCCACAGCACTCTATCCAGGGTAACAGCTTGAGGCTCTGTCTCAAAAAAAAAAAAAAAAAAAAAAGTGTGTACATGTATTTGAGTACCTGTGTTCAGTTTTGAGAATATATACCTAAAAGTGGAATTGCAAGGTCATCAGATTACCTTTTCACTTTATCATTCAGGATCTGTATCATACTTGGGTCAGCTAGCATAATCCTTGCTGGTCTGTATATTATACATAGGTGTTTTTCACATCCTATTTCCTCTGCAGAACGAGCTCTTTCCATTTCCTTTCCTACCCATTCTTTTAAGTTCATCTTAGGCATGACTTTATAAGCCTCAGAATGCTTTGGGAATGCTCTGTGCTCTCATACTCTCTTCTAATGCCAATTCTGAGTAGAACTGCTGAGTGTCAAGACGGCTGTCTGTCTCCTAAAATGTCAGGGTTCACGCAGCTGTCTGTATCCTCAGTTTCTGGGGTGCTCTTGGTCTGTGGGAGGTAGATAGGTTAATCTCTCTTCTGGCCCTCCAATTCAGGGTAAAGCATGAAGGTAGACCATTCCTGCGGCTCCTTATCAAGACCACTGAAGATGAAAGGAACCCAGAGGCAGCCCAGACAGGGTAATGTCATGAAAACTGCATGACATTAATCATTAATCATTAATCCCTGCGTGAGAATCAGCGGGCATTCAGGCTGAGAACTTTGGACTCCTGATCAGCAGTTAGATTAGGGAAGCTAGGTGTCTGACCAGTGGAGATGAAACTTGTTTTCCTCTCCCCTTTTCTAAATGTATTATCAGGCCATTGTTGACGATTTATTACCCTATGTTCCCAATTATCCAGCTGTTACTCTTCTACTCCTCTTTGGTGGGGGAGGGATTGGGATCCTTTTTAATCCTATTTTCGAATTTTGACACCTTTGAATTTTTTCACAGTGCTACTCTAACATTGGTCAAATAATGACCCAGATGCCCCAAAGTAAGGCAAGTGTGAAACAAGGTTTATTGAGAAAGAGAAAGACAGATTTACAGAGTAAGAACAAGATACTGGTTTGCAAAGTAAGATAGGTTCACTATAGACAGTAAACAGGCTTCAATTGCTGGGACAAAGAAAGGCCTAGTTCAGGGATTTTTATATGAACTTCATCATGTAGGTATGATAGATTAACTCAAACTTCAGACCTGCTCCTCTTCCTGGGGATCAGGGGGTTGTTGGGTTGAGAATTTCAACCTTCTAATCATAATTTGGTCTCTCTGGTGACCCATTTAGGAATCCACTAAGAGTCACCTTATTAGAACAAAAGACACTTCTATCACCCAGGACACTACAAGGGATTAGGAGTTCTGTGTCAGGAACTGGGGTCAAAGACTAATATTAGAACAGAAGACACAGCTTGCATCCCCATTGCAAATTACTACAGCAGTGGTTCTCAACCTTCCTAATGCCGTGGTCCTTTAATACAGTTCCTGTGGGTTGTGATCCACAGTTTGAGAACTGCTATACTAGAGTTTTAGGAGCTCTGAAGGAGCCATGGGTAAAGATAGAAAAATATATTTCTCATTATAAATCACTATATCAGGGCAAGGTGGACTAAAACCAGAAAAGAACATTGCAGAAATCAACAATAATAGTCAAATGCTACTAACTAAAAGATGTAATCAATTTCCAGTATCAGGATTAAAAAAAAATCCTACCCCCGAGGCATCATAAGAATTGTGCATAATGTTCATAAAGGTCCTTGGCACAGTGCTTGGCATATGAGAGATGGTTCAGAAAGGACAGCTCCTTTTATCATTCCCTTATTAACAAATAATGTAGCAAGAGTCACTTTGCGCAGGCTCATGTTTGAAGAGCCAGGGGCAAAGGCGTGGTATCTCTCTGGAACTTGAGCATGGCTGATGGGACCTACTGGCAGCAGAAGGGGAGAAAACTCATCTGGGGTTGTAGAGATCAGAAACTCCCAGACTCCCCTCAACGTCAAAACTGAGGCTTGAAAGAAATGACTTGCTTAAGGTCACACAGACAATTAGTGGCTGAGCTAAGAGCAAATGTCTGAGTTTCCAGGGCTCTTTTCAGAGCATTAACCAACCCAGTACCTCTGAACTCTAGACCACTGGAAGGCATGTATCTCCCACCTCACCTTTTACCCCAACAATCCACCCTTCAGCTCCCCACCCCCTGGTTTATACACTCATCATTTTGTGTGTGTGTATATGGGTGTGTGTGTGTTTAACAGAGAAAAGAAATAATAGATTGCTTTAAAAATGCAATTTGGGGCTCAGCACCCATGGCTCAATGGGCTAAGGCACCAGCCACATACACCTGAGCTGGCGGGTTCGAATCCAGCCCGGGCCCGCCAAACAACAATGATGGCTGCAACCAAAAAATGGCCGGATGTTGTGGCAGGCACCTGTAGTCCCAGCTACTTAGGAGGCAGAGGCAAGAGACTCGCTTGAGCCCAGGAATTGGAGGTTGCTGTGAGCTGTGATGCCACAGCACTCTATTCAGGGTGACAGCTTGAGGCTCTGTCTCAAAAAAAAAAATAAAAAAATAAATAAAAAAATAAAAATGCAATTTGGTAGCTAAAGTCTCTCAGAAGACCATGGGGAAAAGATTCCGAACCTTGGTAGAGTTGAAGCTCTAAGGAAAAAACCTCCTTAGGAAGGTTAATTTTACTTATGTGTCAACATGACTGGATCACAGGGTGCCCAGATTTTTGGCTAAAGATTAGTTATGGGTGTGTCTGTAAGGGTGTTTCAGGGTGTGATTAGCATTCAGAAAGTGTGTGGGCCTCATCCAATCTCCTGAGGGACTGAATAAAACTAAAAGGTAAGAAGGGTGAATGTGCTCTCTACCTGACAGCTTGAGTTGGGACACTGGTCTTCTCCTGCCATCAGACTGGACTGTCAGCTCCCCCCTGGTTCTCAGGCCCTCACAGAAACACAACACTGACTTTCCTGGGCCTCCCACTTGCAGACGACAGAAAGTGGGACTTCTCAGCTTCCATAATCACACGAGCCAATTCCTCATGATGAAATTCTTCACACATACATAATCCTATCAGTTCTGTTGCTCTGGAGAACCCCAACTAATGGAATCCCACTTTGCCTCTTACGGGCATGCCCAGATGCTCTAGTGATCCCAGGCCAGAGTCTTCCAGTCAGAAGCAATCTCCATCTTCAGCTCTCCAAATTGGTCATCCCAAGGCTTACCAGCCAAATGCCACATCAAAGAGAAAGTGTCCCTATAATCTGCTTCTAGTTTTTTTCATATTTTTACTTGTCCCTAACACATCCTATTCACAAAGATGGCAACAGTACCTTCTGAAGGGCAAGAGGAGGGGTGTCTCCCTTTGAGCCCAGGTCTCTAAGATTTGAAGGGAGGATGTAGGAGGGAACTTTGGGTCTGGCTCATGGGGTGCCATGGTTCAGGCAGGAGGCCCTTGTGAAGGAAGGTTCCAGAGATGTGAGGAGGTTGTCAGAATAGCTCAGGGAAGGAGAGGTGGATGTGGCAAAGGGGAGGGCAGGTCCCTGAAGGCTCTGCCAACATCTTGGCAGCCTTGATTCACCAAAGCTATGATAGTTTTTCCTACTATTTTGGGAAAACCCAAAAGTTTTCCCATAGATTTCAAAATGAGATTGGCAAAGAGCTGAAAAACATACTGGTTTTCAGACTAGCTATGTGCCAGAAACAGGGAGGGGAGAAGGGGAAAGGATGCTCCCGGTGATGGGAAGTCTCCACCTCCTGAGGCGGGCGCAGCTCCGAGCGGAGGTAATGACAACCATGATGATGATGAAGAAAAAAGAGCTGACTAACATTCAATGAGCACTTCTCTCTGTCCCAGGCACTGTGCTAAGCCCTGGTCTCCACTCAGCTGACACACAGCAGCCCTGGGAGCTGGGTACTGTTACGTCCCATTGCATAGATAAGGAAGAGGCAGAATGTTGATGACTTGCCCAAGATCACACTGCTGGCAGGTGTTGGAGTCAGGATTTGAACCCAGGTTGCTCACAGACCTAACTACCAAACAAAACAGCAGCTAAACTAGAAACTGGTCATTAGGAATCTCTCAGTGTATGGCTAACGAAGTGAGGCAAACAAATCCTTACCACACAGGGCAGGCATCACAGTGCCTGTGGTGCAGTGCTCATTTTCCCTTAGGAATACTTCTTATGGAAATGCATTCTAGGGAAACATCAGTCTGTAACCGCGCTTTCTATATTCTCATTACCCTCTCTAGTGTTTGATGGAGGGCACATGGTGGGGTTTCATCACATCCTGACTCCTCCCATTGTAACTGATTTTCAGCAGTGCCGTGTCAACACTCTAAGTAGTACCATTGCTTATGGAATGTTTGGATGACATTATCATAAGATATTTAAAGAGATTTTAAAACCTATTAGAAGTCACAGCAATCAGAGCATATAAATATCCTCGTTCAGGCAGCATTGACAGGACATGCCAGAGATTTCTGTTCACTGGCTAAATTGGCACCACCGTGTGGCAAGAACGTAAACACTATTTGCAACTGACTTAGAGAGCTGGTTTTAAAATGGTGCAAATCTTGATTAATTTCTTTTAATGGGTGAGAGCTGCATTAGTTTGAAGTTATACACATAAAGTCAGGCTTTATTAGAAACTCACGATTTCAATTTGGACCAAATGAGACCCCTCCATGCCATGTGGTAAAAGCCATGATTTGGGTGTATGCTGGAATTTGGTATAACAGGACCTCAGAGGGGGTGACACGTGAGCCAGGCTTTGAGGTTGTTTTCCAAAGGAATGCACAGGAATGGACAGCAGCAGAGAAAAGAGAAGAAGATGGTCCAAGCGTGGAGAGCAGAACGTGACATGCCAAAGAGTCACACGTGGACATCAGGAGTTGGTGAAAGGCTGGATGTGGTGCAGCCTAGGCCTCAAGAGAGCGTGGGAGTCGGGAATGGGTCAGGGCTAGGTTGGGAAGGGCCACATGTGACAGTGGAGGGAGCCTTTCTCCTATGGTGGGGAGGTCACTGAAGGACAGGGGCTCTGTGTTTAGAAGGATTCCCAGTAGCAGTGTGGATGCTGGACCAGAAGAGAGACGAAACCAGAAATAAGGGAACTAGTTAGCAGGCTATTGAAGAAATATCCCATTCATTCATTTGTTCCACTAATATTTACTGAATGCCTACTCTGTGCCAGGCACTGTTCTAGGTGTTAGACATACAGAAGGTGACAAAACAAGGATGGCTGTCCTCAGGAAGCCTACACTCTACTGGGGGAGACAGCCAACAAACACACTCATAATAAAATACGTGGTGTTTCAGACGGCGCTAAGAGCAATAGAAAAAAATAAGGCAGGGAAGGAGGTTAGAAAATGTGGGTAGTGTTGCAATTTCAGATAAGATGATCAATCAGCAAAGGCCTGGGGAGAAGGTGAGTATAGGCCCAAAGGGGGTGAAGGAGTAAAGCATCTAAGTCCTGGGGGACAGCATCCCAGACAGAGGGAACAGCACAGGTGGAGTCTGAGGTCAGAGCATACCTGGTGGAATCTTAGAAAAGCCATGAGGCCAGTGTGGCTGGAGCAGAATCAAGGTGGCAGCGGGGGCAACATCAGAGACATTAGGGAGCCAAATTTGTAGGACAAGGGTCAGTAAACTTTTTCGGTAAAGGGCCTAGAGCGCTATGAAAAAGCTTAGCATCAATCTGAGTAATGCCTGGGGGACTGCAAGAGCCCAGTGAAAACAAACTCTACTCACCAATCCAGTATCAGAAAGAAGGCAAGATAGTCTTCCAGACACATAGCCTGAGCCTGGATGCAGTGACCCAGCTGTGTTTCCAAATGGACTTCCTCTTGTTTTGTGACCACTGGTGATTCCCACAAGTATGGAGAGCACCCCACTTGCATCTACACTAAGGAGAGCTCAAGGCCCTTTTTAGGAAGCTTCTAAAGTATGTGTACAGTGTGGTGACCTCAGACCACAGCTCAGGACTGCTTCCTGTCACCACACTCAGCTGCATGAAGGAGTCACATGAGGTGGACAGAAACCCCAGTAACCTGATACTGGGTGCATCACTGAGGGGTCTTGGTTGCATCTCATCTGGCAAGTCCTCAAAGACTGGGTGACAGGTTGATTAATTGAATCAAAGAACCTTGAGATCTGGTGACTGAAAAGAATGTGAATGACAATACTGTGATCCTTTAGAAAAGCACATGTTAATAATGTGAATTTGGTCACAGCCACCATCTCTCTCTGGCTCAGCAGGGTGTCTTTGTGCATAGCGGACTTGAGAATGGATAGATTTCACTGGTCAAACTCTCAGAGTTCTGGGAATGCCTGTCATGACTCGTGTCTATCTCAAAGAATTGTTGTGAGGATTAAATGGAATACCATAGACACAGCACATAGCAGAGAGAGAGCAGGTGATAATTTTTAGTTGTTTTTCCTTTTCTTTTATTATTTGAAATGTGCTTTGTTGATTACAAAGTGACAAATGATAGCTGTTAGGAGGAGGTAGATACTGGTCCAGTGGAATAGACCAGTGTTTCTCGAACTCTAATGTACCTACGAAACACCTAGGGCTCTTGTTAAAATGTAGATCCTCTAGATCACATTTTCCTTATCCACTCATCAATTGATGGGCACTTAAGCTGGTTCCATATCATTGCAACTGTGAATTGTGCTGTGGTAAAATATGGGAGCAGGCTAAGGGACCTTAGCCCAGCTCCTCTTCCCCAGCTAAACTCAGAGCTGGACTGAGCCCTTGACCTCCAAGGAGTCCTTTTCAGGAGTAGAGAAAGACATCTCAGTCAGGCAGCCAGAGTCCCTGGAGGGCAGACTTCATCATCGCTTTTCATAGGCTGAAGAAAGATCTTGTCCCCTCTCCTGTCTACATTTATCTATTTACTCGGAATCTCCACTGTTTCCTTTCTAAGCGGCATCTCCATCTGTGCGTTTCAGATCGCTCCCCACCTGTCATCATCCACATGACATCCTTACCATCTCTCCATGGATTTTTCCCTTTAGCCTTTCCCAGTTAGCTCTGTTAACAGCACATAAGTAGAACATGTAGATTGGCCAGCACCTCTTTTATTTGAGACCGAAATTGTTCTAAAGGCCATGATTTTCTTGGCCTGGCTGCAGATGCACATCATCTTTGATAGAAGCTTTGCATTGCCTCTGGGTCACCACTGAGAAGTACTCATCTTATTATAGCGCTGGAAGTTTTATGTGATTTTTAAAATATGGCATTCTTGACATCATCTCCTTTTGACATCATTTGTCCATTTCTCCTACAATCTTAAAAACAATTCTGACTGAGGTTTCTGCGTGGTTGAATTCTGTGAGGTTTTTACTAATCCAGAATACACACACACAAACTTCTTTCTCTCACCGAAATCAGGAAAGATGCACAAAGAAAACTAAGACTGGCGTCTGTAGCTCAGCGACTAGGGTGCCAGCCACATACACCAGAGCTGGCGGGTTCGCCTGGGCCTGCCAAACAACGACAACTACAACCAAAAAGTAGCCGGGGTTGCGGTGGCGCCTGTAGTCCCAGCTACTTGGGAGGCCGAGGCAAGAGAATCGCTTATGCCCAAGAGTTTGAGGTTGCTGTGAGCTACGGTGTCATAGCACTCTACTGAGGGTGACATAATGAGACTCTGTCTCAAAAAAAAAAAAAAAAAAAAGAGAGAAAGAAAAAGAAAAAGAAAACTGAGACCAAAGGACCCAGTGGGGAAACTAAACTTCTATTGGAAAGTGGTCTTTTATTATAATCTCATCACATCTAGGCAGCTGGATCAGGTTGCCATTTTGGAGATTTGAAAGTTGTCCTTTCTCTTCCTACCTGGCCACTGACTTAGAGATTCGAGTGGGTAAGACCTGCCCCCGCTAGAAAAATCTACACCGAAAATTGAGCAATTTGGAGGGTACTGGACTTTGACTTAGGCTTCCTCACTTTGGAAGAGCCAAATGCACACAGGAGTGCAGCAGAAGCCGCAAACAACTCCAATGGGTCCCAAGTGGCAAGGCCTCCCTGTCGAGGGCCCAGCCTCATGAGGTGTTAGCTGTGGGTGAAGTGTCCACCTCCTCCCCAACCCCACTCTCTATCGTATCCCTTGAACCATAGCCTGCCAGCTCAGATGACCAGGCCCCATGTCTGAGATGCATAAGTTTTGTCCTCTGCATCCCTCCAAAACACACTTCATTTATTTGCCATTACTTGTAAGCTATTTATGCCCCAGTCACTGGTTCTTTTCCTCCAATAGTTCTTAGTAATGCTTCAAAAAGTAAACAAAAGTAAAGTTAAAAGAAACAGATTTTTTTTTTGTTTTCACGCATCATGAAATCCTCATTGATTGGTTTACTGAAGTATCTAATGTGTCCACAAGTAAGTTTTATTTATTTTTTATTATTTTTTTCTGCAGTCCAATCCCTACTTGAGCATACAAGTTATTATTTTATTTATTTTATTTTTTTGAGGCAGAGTCTCAAGCTGTCACCCTTGGTAGAGTGCTGGTGTGGCATCGCAGCTCACAGCAACCTCAAACTCTTGGGCTCAAGCGATTTTCTTGCCTCAGCTTCCCAAGTAGCTGAGACTACAGGTGCCCACCACAACACCCAGCTATTTTTTGGTTGTGTTGTCACTGTTGTTTGGCAGGCCCGGGCTGGATTCAAACCTGCCAGCTCTTGTGTATATGGCTGGTGCCCTAGCTGCTGAGTTACAGGCGCCGAGCCTTGAGCAGTCAAGTTTTAAAAGTTCCTTTATGGGGCAGAAAGAGCATCTTTTATACTCTGCTTTCACTTTTTTTTGCATTTAAATACTTTCTCACATACTCAATTTCTTTTCAAAGGCTTTGAGTTTATTATAACAAATCCCATTAAATCAGGTAGTGCTTTTCAAGGTCTGGCATATGATTTTAAGCAAAATTTGGTCCAAGTAAGATCCATAGAACCTGAGAACTTGGGAAGACCAGGCCAACTCTAGCTACTAGTTCCTGTCATTTCTTTGAATGCTTGGGTGTTCACATTTGTTGACTTTGGTCATACTTAACCAACTGGATCTTTTTTTTGTTGAAATGTGAACTTGTCTTCTATCCAATTAAAGTTCATTGTTTTTAAGAACTTTTATTTTTAGTACAAATATTGCTTTAACCTGGCCACCATGTTCTGGTTTTTCATACCTAATATAAAACAGAACTCTGGGGATTACTTCAATATAAACAATTTATTTTTCAGGATTCTTCTCTAAGTGGAGGAAATTTCTTGATCTTACACAGCAAAATATGGTCTTTCTGGTCTGCCAGCTCATGGTTATCCTTAATGTGATACAGAGTGCAAGGGCCATCCCTAGGAAAAAGAAGAAAAGCACTTATCCGCAGCAGGCCCTGTGCTAGTCACCTGGGTACATAGGTGAAAATAAGGTCCCTGCCTCACAGGATGTCAAAGTTTGGGAGAGATGAACTGATAAGTGATAATTACCTAAGTCATAATACAGTTATAGTTTATATACATAACAGGAGAAGAAGGTGAACAATGCTGTGAAATCACAGCAAGAAGGACTTGTTCTTGAAGGGAGGAAGAAGGTTGAGGATTGAGGAAGATTCAGAGAGGTTGTGAGTTCTGAAATGGGGTTTAAAGGATGAGGATGTGTTTACGAGGCAGAGATTCATGGATAGTACATTCCAGATAGTAGAGATAGCTAAGAAAAAAATAAATAATGCATACAGTAAATTCAAGGATGGGAATAGGAGTAGCTTAGCGTCACTCTGGGTGACATGATAGGAGCTGGAGAAGCAGGTGGGGGCCAGAATTCAGAAGGCCGTGGACATAAGCCTAAAGGATTAGCTATGCTCCCACTGGCCTGCACCCACAGAAGGCTTCTCAGCCCCTTTTAGCTGTCAGACTGGATGAGCCCTGTCCCTCGGACCTCAGTTTCTAGACTTGAGCTGCTGCTCTTCTCCTGGGTCCACTATTTCTTCCTCGTCCTCTGATCCTCTTAGCTCTGCATAGATCTTGATATTTGCCTCACATTTCGAGGATCTGTACTGTCAGGATTTGTGGGTGATTGATTTTTTTCAGAAAGGATTTTATACTCTCCCTCTACCCTCATGTCCTACAGGCAAATGGCACTGATGATTTGGACTTGGGCCAGTTGAGTCTTTTCTCTCCTCACGGGAGGAAGATTAGATAGTCAGTATGTTTTAATTCCATACTTAGTTCTTAAGCATTTTCAATCATCAGTGAATGAGTGGCAGAGCTGGTCATTGATCTTCCTGCTCACCCAGAAGCCACCTTAAGGGCGGAGCTGAGACTAAAACTTAGGTCTTTGCCTCTCAGTCCAGTGCTGTCTTTGGTGTGCTCCAGGTTCTGGTTCTGGTTAGCCAGTTATGGAGCGGATACAATGTACTTGTCTGCTGCAAACCCATAAGGCCTTGACTGAGAACTGGAGGTAAAGGAAGGTTGTGTTCCCAGAATGGAATTCTGTGGTGCCTGGAGCGAGGCAGCATTATTTTACTTCTGTCTTCTTCTTCCGTAAAGTGGGAGCAGAGCCTGCTGCTGAGATCAGGGATGGGGCTGTGGTCAGCTGTTCTGTTGTTTTGTGAGGGATGAAGGATGATGGGTCTATGTGCAAACTGTGGAATCTTAAGAGTTAAGAGCTGGAAGGAACCTCCGAGGGGGTCTGTGGTGACAGGTGGTTGCACGGACACGTGACACTCCCTACAGCCAGGGGACAAAGGTTTCCTCTTAGCACTGAGCTTCCCGCCTTCGGCAATGTTCAAGCAGCGGGGATTCTGCTTTAAGGGGGCGGACGTGTGCACAGAAGAGGGGTCAACGGGGACTCCACGGCGTCCAGCTCCTGCTCGGTTTTTTTTTTCTGGTCTCCGCTGGGCTGGGCTGGCAGGGCTGCTGTGCAGCGTTAACACTCATTTTACGTCAAAAATCTCGAATTGGGCAAACATCACGGATTTCTGAACAAAAACAACCGACACCATCTACTGCTTACCTATTACAGGCACTTTACATACTAAATTATCTTATTTCATGTCTAGAATTGTGGGAAGTGGAGTAAACGATCATAATCTCTATTTCTTCGGTAAGGAAACAGAGGTTTAATATTTACTCCATAGTCTCGGAGGGGCAGAGCCTGGGTCAACTTCGGGTTTTTCGGATTGTCTCTGAGCTCCTCTTCTCCCTGAGTTCGGTTTCCACCTCGCTCCAAACCCGGGGAAGCGGGTTGCCCGGAGCTCAGCTTCCCGCCTCCGGGTGGGGGGCGGGGCGGAGCGGCGGTGGGCGGGGCCGCCAGCGCGGGGGCGGGGCCGGAAGTGGCCGGCGCGTCCTGACGCAGCGTCCGGGTCCCCGAGGCAGCGGCCTACCCTCTATACTTCGGAACTCCCCGCCGCCGCCGCCGCTGCCGCCGCCTCCCGGGACTATGGTGCCCCGTCTGTGGCTGCGCGCCTGGCCCCGGGGCGCTGCCCTGGGCCCGGGAGCTCCCTGCCGGCCGCTCAGCGCCGGCCCCGGGCCCGCCCAGTACCTGCAGCGCAGCATCGTGCCCACCATGCACTTCCAGGACAGCCTGCCCAGGTGAGCCCGGCCGCCCAGTCCCCCTGCCCGCCGCCATCCCGACTTAGGACCCTGCGGCTGAACTTGCTGCCGCCCCCAGGTCAGGATCTGGGAGTCCTGTGACTTTGAGCATTCAGACACAGGGACCCCAGAACCCCCAGATTCTCTTCCAGAACCCCCCGGTGCCCTCTCAGTCCCCCATCTCGAGCCCTTCTCAACCAGATACCCTGAGTACTTTACATTTCTCCCTGAAAAATCTCCCCCACCACCCTAACCCCTCCACATGGGATGTCCCCTGAAGCGCCGCATTCCTGCCCAGAATGCTGACACTTGGTAGTGACTCTCCCGCAACTCCTCCCAGCCCCACTTCCTTTACCCTGTTACTCCGGACGGCGGGGGCGGCCCCCTTTCTCGCAGGACCCTGCAGCACCCATCAGTCCCCACAAGCACACCCCTCAGGTGTTCACCCTTATCACAGCCTGCCCTCCCCCTGTCCTTCTTAAAACCTTACCTGGAGACTTTTTCACTCCTACCAAACCTGCCTCATCAGATTCCTCCCCCTAAAATATCCTTCCTCACCCACATTATCCCGTGTAGCTTCAGCCCACTCTCGTACTCTGCCCAGACTCTTACCAGGACCCCCCAAGTTATCTGCACTCCCATTCACCATAGGTTGCCCACTTTTGAAACACCTCACTCGGAATCTATTTCCCGTGTCCAAATAGCCCTAGTAAATCTTCCCGTCCTCTTCCTCACCCAGTACTTTCTTATATGTGGCTTGCAGTTTTCCCAGCCTTTGAACTCTCACCCTTTATTTGAGTTGCCAGGTCTCTTCTTCCTATATTAGAAATTTTTTCCACCGTTTGGCCAGGTGTGGTGGCTCACATCTGAGGTCCCAGCTACATGGGAGGCTGAGGCAGGAGGATCACTTGAGCCAGGAGTTCTGGGTTGCATTGAGCTTTGATCCCATCACTGCACTCTCCAGCCTGGGTTACTGAGCAAGACCAAAATAACAATAATAATAATAATAATAATAAAATAAAAAAATTTCTTCACCTTCTAAAAGCAAACCTAAAGTAGTTTCTCTATGCAGTTCTTGGAGCCAAGTTCCAAATTTGTCTCAAAGACCCTTTCTTAGTCAAACTGCCATTAGGAATCCCCCATTCTATGGGCTGGAGGCCTGCACTCTTTCTGCATGGGTAGAACAAACATTGTACCACAGGCCTCACCCCTAACTACCGGGTTGTTCTTTTTTTTCACATCCAGGATCCCTTAACCCAGTGCCATCACTGCCCACGTTTACCCTCTCAGGAAGATCAAGGGTGATTCTAATGAAATTACAGCTTGTGCAAACATCTAAGATAGACTAGAATGAGAATATCTAAATTTGGCAGGAGGGAGAGAGGGGAAAATAAAGGGTCTTTGTGCTTGTGGGATGACCCTGGGAAATGCTGCCTCGTTGTTAGCCCGTGTGTATGAGCTGAGCCAGTATGTGGGGGAAAGGTGAGAACCGAGAGAACCCGTCTTCACTTGCTTGCCAAGCTCAGAAGTCAGCTGGTCATTGACTTTCAGGCAAGGCTGGGCCCCATCCAGGTTTAAGATCAGAGGGATTTTCTGCTCTTTAGAATTGGAAAGCTGGAGAGCATATTCAAGATCATATATTCCAACCCCATCCAGAGCACAGAAATTGGCAGGAATCTGGAGGTACAAATAATACCACTAGTCACCCATGTGCAACCTTAAGCAACCACCTTCCCTCAGACTCCCATTACCTCACGGAGATGAGATTCTTCCTGTCTCTGAGAGTCTAGACTGGTATAATCTTTGATACTCATTTTGATGTCACACTTGATGAAAATCCCTAACTTTGACATGTGGTCAAACTTAGTTTCAGAGTCTGTCTGTGCAACTCTTTAGCTATAGTGTGAGCAATTTTATTAGCTTCTTTGATTGACAGTACTTCCCTGTGAAGTGGGAATGACAACACACAACTCTTAGGGCTGTTGTGAGGACAGACTGAGATGAGGTATCAAAGACAGAGAACTATCTTAACTAGTTGCTGTGGAAAATAACCGGTCCTTCCGTGTTGGGTCTCCCTCCCTTTTCCTGTTCTACTGCCTTTTAACCAGGTGGACCTCGATTTTCTTTCCTCTAGAAAGCCTTGGATTATCATTTGCTTATGTTTTAGGTGTTATGCTTTTTCTTGGCCCTTTTGTGAGTGTGGTAAAAATATCCATAACATAAAATTTGCTGTTTTTAAGTTTATACTTCTGTTAGGTGTTATCGTTAAGGGTTATGCTTATATAACCTCAGGATATATAAAACTGCAAGTGCTGAGGAGACAGTGGATTGCTCGACCTCATTCACACTATTAACTTGATAACACTTTAATATGGATCTGGAGACCAAATAGTCTATGGTGAGGAGCCTGCTGTACAGTGGGGGAGATTTGACAGGTAGACAGTTAGGATATGATGTGGTAAGTAGGAAGCAGCAGCTTAAGGAAGTTAAAGTCATGACCCAGGAGTCAGACCAGATTTTTCATCCTAGCTCCAAATCTCAATTAGCTGTGTGGCCAAGTGGAAATCATCTAACCTAAAAATGGGAATTTTTTTCCAACTTTCAGTGGAACCTCTGTAAGTTGACCACCCCAGAGACTGTAACAAACCAGTCAACAAGTGGAGGTGTTGACATAGGAACAAGGCCCACTGTACTGATACATAAGCGTGGGCAAGTCTGGTCTGTGAAAGTTAGGTCAACTTAAGGAGGTGGTCAATGTCGGCAGGTGGTCAGCTATGGACATTCTACTGTATTACCTTCCTATCAGGGTATTTACTTCTAAATAAAGCACTTAGTACAGAGTCTGGCACAGTACTCAGACATTCACAAATATTATAGCTGCTTTAAACAAATATTTGTTACATATCTAGAATGTGCCAGAAGAGAGCTGTTGTGTTGTATGTGGTGCCTGGATAAGTAAGGGAGTCTTCACAGTTCACCAAGTGTGAGGAACGAGGGAAGGATAGAGCAGTATATGCCAAGGATCATGAGGCCAGAATTACAAGACACTTTCCAAAATTTTGAGAAGATTGTGGTAGGCCTAGCCTAATGTAAACAATCACTATTTAGACCTTAAATTATTGGAATTGGCCTGGGGTGTATGTGGAGGAGAGGGTCCCATTGTGTTAAAAAAAAAAAAAGATCAGGTGCGGAGTTAGGTCTGTAATTGATCCACAATAAATGTCAATTATCTGTTGTTTTTCTTTTAGTTAAGTGCCAGAGTCCAGGATGCCAGCCTAGATCTGTGTGATTCCAAAGGCTGAGAACTTGGCCTCTGCAACTTACTGGACTGTGATAGACTTGTTTTAGATCTAGATGTGGTTGGAATATAACAGATGCGTGGGTTTTTTTGTTTGTTTTTGTTTTTTTGTTTTTGAGATAGAGTCTCACTTTGTTGCCCTTAGTAGAGTGCCATGGCATCATAGCTTATAGTAACCTCAAACTCTTGAGCTCAAGCGATTCTCTTGCCTCAGCCTCCCAAGTGGTTGTGACTACAGACGCCCACCACAAAATGTCTGGCTATTTTTAGAGGAAGGGTCTGGCTTTTGGTCAGGCTGGTCTTGAACCTGTGAGCTCCGGCAATCCACCTGCCTTGACCTCCCCGAGTGCTAAGATTACAGGCATGAGCCACTGCGTCTTAACAGATGCATTTTAGAGTTCTTTCCAATTCATAGGCTGGAAACAGAGTCTGAGAGAAAAAAAATCATTTACCACCCTTGACCATATAGCTAGAGATTAAGTGGCAGAGCTATAGGTAGTAGGCATCAGGTCTCGGTCTGATTCTAAATCTCGTTTTTCTTTACACTGTGTCAGTAGTTCTTATACTCTTAGATTTAACAGATCAGTAAAATTGTGGGGGAAAAATACTGCTATTGATATTTTCTTGAAAGAAAAGACTTTTAAAGACTGCATTCCCCCAAAAGAACATAACCTGAGAATTAAGGGCAGACTTGTAAATTAAGCAAAGTTGGCAAATTTGTGAAACATTCACTATACTTTTCATATTTTTTGTTGTGAACCAGTAACTTCATCACTTTGGCCATTGTCTGCCAAGTATTAGACAATCGAGTAAAGTGGACTGCCTTGCTATATAAATTTATATTGAGGGCATTTTATATAAGATAAAAATATAGACTTGAAAAGTGTGGCATATTTATTAAGTTATCTTTAGTATATTTTATAGAAAACTGGTGATTTTTTTCTTTTTGAGATAGAGTCTTGCTTTGTTACCCTTGGTAGAGTGCTGTGGCATCATAGCTCACAGCAAACCTCAAACTCTTGGGCTCAAGTGATTCTCTTGCCTCAGCCTCCCAAGTAGCTGGGACTACAGGAGCCCGCTATGACACCTGGCTATTTTTTAGAAATGGGGTTTTGCTCTGGCTCAGGCTGATCTCAAACCTGTGAGCTCAGGCAATCCACTCTCCTTGGACTCCCAGAGTCCTAGGATTACAGGCATGAACCACCACGCCCCGCCCCAAAACTGGTGATTTTTATATCCATGATTATATATAATGTATGTAGTTTCCATTTAGCTCCATCTAGAAATTTTAGTTTCTTTTGTATTCATAACTCAAAAACAAATCATCACTCTGAAAATTTGCTTTATCCCACTAAAGTAAAATCAGGCTAGAATTAACAGTCTGGAACTTTTTAGTGAGGAGTGTTTTTATCAAACTCCCATTGCCTCTAATTAAAAATTTTGTTTTAAAGAAGGAAAGTAAATTTAATATTTCTACTGTATTAAAACAAAGTCTTCAGAAACTTAAGTAGGCAACTTTATGATTATGAAGTAGGTGGGGTGATATTTATGATTTTCTTTGTAAGTCAGTGAATGTAAGGGGTTCTACAGTGTAAACTTAGTTGTTGTGCATGGTTACTTAGTGCAGTCTAAGTCCATAATGGCTGTAAATAATTCAGATTTATTTTTGTCATCATGTTACGGATAAATATGCATTAAAGAGTAAACTGATGAGCCACAGTATATCTTTCTTTTTTTAAGTGTCACTCTGTTGAGTGCCTTGGCATTATAGCTCACAGCAACTTAAAACTCCTGGGCTCAAGCAATCCTCTTGTCTCGGCCTCCCAAGTAGCTGGGACTACAGGTGCCCTTCACAACGCCCAGCTAATTTTTCTATTTTTAGTAGAGACAGACTGGTTTAGAACTCCTGAGCTCAAGCAATGCACCCTCCTCAGCCTCCTCAGAGTGCTAGGATTATAGACGTGAGCCACTGTGCCCAGCCAAACCACAGTATATCTTATATTAGGGGTTAGAGTGGAGAAAGATTTCTCAACACAAAATTTAAAATATATGTGCAAAGAAGCTAAAAAGTTTAGTTTGCTTTCTCTGGGGGAAGAGAGAGAAAAGGGAAAGAGAGCAGGAGAGAGAAGAGAAAGAGGGAGAGAGAGATAGAGAAAGAAAGAAAAGAGAGAGAGGAGGGAGAGGGCACAGGACATGAAAGGAAGAAAGGAAAGTGCCACTCCAAGCAGAAATAGCTTGTGGTTTTTATGAGGACAAAGAAAAAGGGAAAAAAAAAATAGTTAAGGCTGTTAGTTGATAACAGAACTAGCTGAGGACTTATAGGCAGAAGGCAGTTGTAAGATGTCAGGGTGTCCATTTCTCCTGTTTTTTCTTGGCTACAGACTGATAACACCCCCTGTTTTATTTTTCTCTTGGAGACTCACATATCTTTTGGAATATTGTTAGGTTGGTCTGACAAGGATTTACACTTTCTGTCAGTTCAGCTCTTTTCAATTGCTATGAAAACATCTCCGCAGGTGATCAATTAGTGAGAATACTCTCCTCATTGATGTTAAGGTACCTGTGTTTTACTTAGAGATTTGGGATAGATAACTTTTCCTGTTAATTTATTAGCAAAGCTGTCCTTTCATTGAGCTTTTAATTTAGGCTTTGTCAATAATGTTCAATTTTCCTAAGTGACTCAGACATATGTTAGTGTTAGTTTTAAGTTGGCAGAGGTAACCAAGAAAACTACATTTGCTTTGATACTAGGGGATATATCTATCTTTTTCTTTCTTTTTTTTTTTTTTTGAGACAGAGCCTCAAGCTGTTACCCTGGATAGAGTGCCGTGGCATCACAGCTCACAGCAACCCCCAATTCCTGGGCTCCAGCGAGTCTCCGGCCTCCACCTCCCAAGTAGCTGGGACTACAGGCGCCCGCCATAACGCCCGGCCATTTTTTGGTTGCAGCCGTCATTGTTGTTTGGCGGGCCCAGGCTGGATTCGAACCTGCCAGCTCAGGTGTACGTGGCTGGCGCCTTAGCCCTTTGAGCAACAGGCGCCGAGCCAATACTAGGGGATATATCTTTCAATAAAACTATTGAAATGAAATAGAAAATGCAGCCCACTTACTGTCCGTGTTTTTTTATTTCACTATGGTCTAGTAACATCATCACTGTAGCCATTATTGGGAGTTTACTGGTAGAGAATGATGGGTAGGTAAACTGTTGTATTATTTAAGCCCATGGGAATACTGCTTCCTCCTAATAGGATTCCTGGTGTTGAGGCATGGCTCAGTAGCTGATTCTGTGAAGATAGCCCCATATTTGGTTGGCCCCTGGACAGATCTATGTTTCACTCTTATATGATTCTTTGTTGCAAAGTACACAGGAAAAATTTAAAAAAATTGTTGATCCTGGAGGAGAAAAATCAGTTGTTCAAACTGAGAGTATAATTTGAATCACTGTTAATATAGTTTTAGCAAAGGTATTAAAATTGTGACCAGGAAACAGGAATGCTTGGGGTAGTTTCTGTTTCCCCATTTTGAATCTATTATTATTATTTTATTTTAAAAGTTTAGTTATTAACTTTTTTTTATGGGTATCCCAGTAGGAATGAAGTGGTATACCATGTATCATAGTGGGTTTGATTTATATTTCCTTCATGCCTAATTATGTTGAACACCTTTTCTTATGCTTATTGGCCATTTGTAGACCTTCAGGAAAAAATGTCCATTCAGATCCTTTGACTACTTTTTAATTGTTTTGTCTTCATTGTGTGATTTGTCTTGAGTTGTAATGCAAATTTATAATTATTGCTTTATGTAATTACCTTTTTTTTTTTGAGACAGAGCCTCAAGCTGTCACCCTGGATAGAGTGCTGTGGCATCACAGCTCACAGCAATCTCCAATTCCTGGGCTCAAGCAAGTCTCTTGCCTCCACCTCCCAAGTAGCTGGGACTATAGGTGCCTGCCACAACGCCGGGCCATTTTTTGGTTGCAGCCGTCATTGTTGTTTGGTGGGCCCGGGCTGGATTTGAACGTGCCAGCTGAGTTGTACGTGGCTGGCGCATGAGCCCGTTGAACCACAGGCACCAAGCCTATGTAATTACCTTTTATATGAAAGAGAAAGTAACAAAAATGCATTTATGCTATCTTTAAGTAAATAAAAATAAAAGTTTAGTTATTATTTTACTTAAAATTAGAGTTATCATTGATACTTGTATTAGTAAATCCATTGATGCTGATTTATCAGTGGCTTCTCATCATTGTTTTTTTGGGAAGGAAATGAATTATCCAGTAATCAGTTTAAAACTTAAGCTTGTGAAAGTAGTTAACCTGTTTCACATATTGACAGCCTTACAATGGCCTTGCTTTCTTCCCAGGCTGCCCATTCCCAAACTTGAAGACACCATCAAGAGATACCTCAGTGCACAGAAGCCTCTCTTGGATGACAGCCAGTTCAGGTAAACACTGAGAATCCTGTAGGACCATGGTTGGGGTAGTTCAAGAGGGGCTGGCAAGTAACAGTGAACTAACTTTCAGGGAATGTCTGTGATTTGATTTGGCTTCCAGGAACCTGGAACCTAGTTACTCATTCGCCAACTTCAGGAAATTTATTTTCATTCATGAGGACTAACCAACTCCTGAGGTGAAAGACTCAACAGGAGATGGTTGATTAGCCAGAGTGCCACATTTGTACTTTCTTGGCATGTACACCTGACAGGCTAGTTGGTACTGGTTCTTTACAGAGGGCATGTGCTTCTTGGTAGGGAGATCCATTGAGGAGACCATATAGAAGAGCAGGAGCTTGCTTGCTGAGCATGTTTATTGGGTTGGGAAGTGTGTCTCCAAATTATGCCCTTTCTTATGAACCTCAGTATATAATCTTATTTGGAAATAAGGTTGTTGCAGATGTTGTTAGGATGAAGTGCTACTGGAGTAAGGTAGGCTTTTAATCCAGTTTGACTGGTGTGATTATAGCAGAGACATGTGATTAAGAAGAGACATGGAGACAGCCATGTGAGGACAGAAGCAGAGACTGGAGCACTGTGTCATTAAGCCAGGGAATGCCAAGGACTGCCAGCCACCTTAGGAGCTAAGAGAAACATGGAACAGATTCTCTCCTAGAGTCTTCAAGGAAAATATGACACCTTGATTTTGTACTTACAACCTTACTGTGAGAGAATACATTTATGTTGTTTTAACCCACTCAGTTTGTGGTACTGGAATTGGCAAATAATACCAGATATTCTTGAAAAATTGACTTTTCCATAATGGGAATTTTTTTGTATAATGACAAGCATTGTCATTAGAATCACAGAGTCCTTCTTTGAACAGTGATGGAGCAACAAATGAACTATTTATAAGCTAGTCCTCTGTTTTTAAGTATTTCTTTTTTTAAAAAATCATAGCTGTGTACATTAGTGCAATCATGGGGTACAATGTGCTGGCTTCATATACAGTCTGAAATATTTTCATCAAACCGTTTAACATAGCCTTCATGGCATTTTCTTAGTTATTGTATGAAGACATTTGTATTCTGTATTTAGTAAGGTTCGCCTGTACCCTTCTAAGATGCACCGTAGGTGTGATCCCACTAATCCTCCCTCCCTCCACCTGTCCTCCCCCCTCCCCTCTCCTCCCTTGCCCCTTTCCCTATATTCTTGTGCTATAATTGGGTTATAGCCTTCATATGAAAGCTATAAATTAGCTTCATAGTAGGGCTGAGTACATTGGATACTTTTCTTCCGTTCTTGAGATACTTTGCTAAGAAGAATATGTTCCAGCTCCATCCATGTAAACATGGAAGAGGTAAAGTCTCCATCTTTCTGTAAGGCTGCATAGTGTTCCATGGTATACATGTACCACAATTTATTAATCCTTTCTTGGATCGATGGGCATTTGGGCTTTTTTCAAGACTTAGCAATTATGAATTGGGCTGCAATAAACATTCTGGTACCGATATCTTTGTTATAATGTGATTTTTGGTTTTCTGGGTATATACCTAGCAAAGGAATTATAGGATTGAATGGCAGGTCTACTTTTAGATCTCTAGGTATTCTCCAAACATCCTTCCAAAAGGAACGTATTAGTGTGCATTCCCACCAGCAGTGTAGAAGTGTTCCCTTTTCTCCACATCCACGCCAACATCTGTGGTTTTAGGATTTTGTTATGTGTGCTAATCTTACTGGAGTTAAGTGATATCTTAAAGTAGTTTTGATTTGCATTTCTCTGATGATTAAGGATGGTGAGCATTTTTTCATGTGTCTGTAGGCTGTGTACCTGTCTTCTTTAGAGAAGTCTCTCTTCAAGTCTTTTGCCCATCCTGAGATGGGATCACTTATTCTTTTCTTGCTAATACATTTGAGTTCTCTGTGGATTAAAGTTATTAAACCTTTGTCAGAGGCATAACCTGCAAATATTTTCTCCCATTCTGAGGGCTGTCTGCTTGCTAAACTTACTATGTTCTTGGCTGTACAGAAGCTTTTTA
>CAUYRH010127032.1:0-19926 GCA_963574655.1 Perodicticus potto | reverse complement strand
TCTTTCTTTCTTTCTTTCTTTCTTTCTTTCTTTCTTTCTTTCTTTCTTTCTTTCTTTCTTTCTTTCCTTCCTTCCTTCCTTCCTTCCTTCCTTCCTTCCTTCCTTCCTTCCTTCCTTCCTTCCTTCCTTCCTTCCTTCCTTCCTTTTTTTTTGAAGCTACTATGAAAGGAATTGTGTGCTTTATTAGCTTCTCATCTTGGCTGTTATTGGCATATACAAAGGCTACTGATTTGTGGACATTGATTTTATATCCTGAGACATTCCAGGATTCTTGTGGTTGAGTCTTTGGGGTTCTCTAAGTATAAGATCATATTGTTGTCAAAGAGCAGAAGTTTGACCTCCTCTGCACTCATTTGGATACCCTTTATTTCCTTCTCTTACCTGCTTGTATTAGCTAGAACTTCCAGAACTATGTTGAATAGTAGTGGAGCTAGATGACAAACTTGTCTGGTTCCAGTTCTAAGTGGAAAAGCTTTTCAGTTTTACTCCATTCAGTATATTATTAGCTGTGGCTTTGTCATAGATGGCTTTGATCAGATTAAGAAATATGCCACCTATGCCAATATTCTTAAGTGTTCTAATCACAAAAGGGTGCTGAATTTTATAGAATGCTTTTTCTGCATCTATTGCGAGTATCATATAGTCTTTATTTTTACTTCTGTTAATATGGTGAATTACATTGATGGACTTGCGTATGTTAAACCAGCCTTGCATCTCTGGGATGAAACCTACTTGATTGTGATGAATGATTTTGTTAAATTGTAGCTGTAATCTATTGGCTGGGATTTTATGGAGAATTTTTGCATCTATATTCATTAGTGAAATTGGTCTGAAATTCTCCTTTTTACTTGGGTCTCTCCCTGGTTTTGGTATCAGGGTGATGTTTGCTTTGTAGAATGTGTTTGGGGAAGATTCTTTCCTTCTCAATTTTTTGGAATAATTTCTGCAGTATGGGTATAAGCTTTTTGAAGCTTTGATAGAATTTTAGTGTGAAGCCATCTGGACCTTGTTGGGTGATATTTTGTTCTTTCTTCCATTTCAGTTTTTGAAGTCAGTCTGTTCAAGAGATCTATTTCCTCTTGATTGAGTCTAGGGAGAGGTTATGATTACAGGTATTGATCCATTTCTTCCACATTGTCAAATTTCTTTTGGCATAGAGCATAGAGCATAGAGGCATAGAGCTTCTTGTAGTACTCAGTCATGATCTTTTCTATCTTTGTGGAATCTGTTATAATTTCTCCTTTATCATTTCTGATTGAGGTTATTAGAGATTTTACTTTTCTGTTTCTAGTTAATCTGACCAAAGTTTATCAATTTTATTTATTTTTTCAAAAAACCCATTTTTGGTTAATTTTCTTTCTTTCTTCTTCTTGTTTTTTTTAGGTAGAGTCTCAGTATGTTGCCCTTGGTGGAGTGCTGTGGTGTCACAGCTCCCAGCAACCTCAAACTCTTGGGTTTAAGCAATTCTCTTGCCTCAGCCTCCCAAGTAGCTGGGTCTACAGGTACCCTCCACAATGCCTGACTACTTTTTTGTTGTTGTTGCAGTTGTCATTGTTGTTTAACAGACCTGGGCTGGGTTCAAACCCACCAGCCTCAGTGTATGTGGTTGGCACCCTAACCACTGAGCTATGGCCACTTAGCCTGTTTCATTAATTTTCTGAATGATTTCTTTTGTTTTCAATTTCATTAATCTCTGATTTAATTTTGGTTATTTATTTTCTTCTGCTGGATTTGGGATTAGATTGTTCTTCTTTTTCCAGTTCCATAAGATGGTTCATGAGTTTGGTGATGTGCTCTCTTTCTGTTTTTTTGAAAGTAGGCATCTAATGCAATAATTTTTCCTATTAAGACTGCTCTTGCTGTATCCCACAGGTTTTGGTACCTTGTGACTTCATTGTTGTTATGTTTCAGGAATTTAACAATTTCCTTTTTCATCTTTTCTTGAACCCAACTACCATTCAGCATAAGGTTGTTTAATTTCTAAGTCTTTGTGTAGGGATGAACATTTTTGCTGGAGTTTAGTTCTATCTTTATTGCCTTGTGGTCTGAGAATATACAAGGTATAATTTCACTCTTTTAATTTTGCTGAGGCTTGATTTGTATCTTAGGATGTGGTTGATTTTGGAGTACATACCAAAATCTCTCATGGGCTGATGAGAAAAAGCTAAGCTATTCCTTACCTTTGGGATGGTGTGTTCTGTATATGTCTATTGATCTCATTTGGTCTGGGGTCCCATTTAAGTCCTTTTTAATCTTTGTTTAGTTTCTGTTAGAGGATCTGTCCAGTTCTGTCGAAGGAGTGTAAAGTCCCCACTATTATGGTGTTATGGGATATCATATTGCTCAGATATGGTCTGTTTCATAAATCTGGGAGCATTTAAGTTGGGTGCATAAATATTTAAATTTGAAATGTCTTCTTGTTGTATTGTTCCTTTGACCAGTATAAAGTGTTCATCTTTGTCTTTCTTAACTTTAGCTGTTTTAAATCTGCTTGTATCTGAAAATAAGATTGCAACCCCTCCTTTCTTCTGATTTCCATTTTCTTAAAATACGGTTTTCCATCCCTCAATCCTGAGTCTTGATTTGTCCTTCAAGGCTAGGTGTGTCTCCTGTAGACAGCATATGGATGGCTTGTGCTTTTTTATCCAGTCAGCCAGCCTGTGCCTCTTCAGTGGTGACTTCAGTCCATTGACATTTATTGAGAGAATTGATAAGTGTGGTGGAGTTTTATTCATTTTATTTTGCAGAAGTCTGTTGTGCAGTTTTATTCTTTGCACCATTCTGAAAGCTAAGTTTTGACCTTTAACTTCTAGGTATTTATTTTGCTTGTGGTCTATTGTGATGGTCAGTGTTGAGAATAGGTCTAATTATTTCTGTAGAGCTGGTCTTGTTGTGGTGAATTTCCTCAGTGCCTATGTATCCACAAAAAATTTTATTTCTCCATCAATTTTGAAGCTTATCTTAGCAGGATACAGAATTCTGAGCTGAAAATTATTTTGTTTAAGAATGTTGAAGGTCTGGGGGCAGCACTTGTGACTCAGTGGGTAGGGTGCCAGCCCCATATACTAAGGGTGGTGAGTTCAAACCCGGCCCCAGCCAAATTGCAATTGTAAGAAAGAATAGACTTTGTGGCAGGTGCCTATAGTCCCAGCTACTCAGGAGGCATTGTGGCAGGTGCCTGTAGTCCCAGCTAATCAGGAGGCTGAGGCAAAAGAATAACCTAAGACTAGGAGTTGGATGTTGCTGTGATCTGTGTGACTCCATGGCACTCTACCAAGGGTGATAAAGTGAGACTCTGTCTCTACAAAAAAAAAAAAAAAAAAAAAAAAAGAATGTTGAAGGTGGATGACCATGCTCTTCTGGGTTGGAAGGTTTCAGTTGAAAAGTCTGCTATCATCTTAATAGCTCTGCCTCTATAGGTCAGTTGGTGCTTACTCCTGGCTGCTTGCAGAAATTTTTCTTTCATCTTGACTTTGGAAAAGTTCATTACAATGAGTCTTGGGGAGGCTCTGTTTGAATTGAGATGACCTGGGGTTCGATGTCCACATGAAAGGAGTATGTTAGGGTCTATAGTAAAACTTGAGAAGTTTTCATTTATGATAGTCTCCAGTAGGGCTTCCATTCCTTTGGGATAATCGTCTTCCCCTTCAAAAATCCCTATTATTTGTATGTTTGAATGAATGTTTCATGGAATCTCATAGTTCTCTAAGCACCTGTTCTGATTTCTCTCTCTTCTTTTCTGCCTCTTTAACTACCTGGGTTAACTCAAAAACTTTAATGTCTAGCTCTGAGGTTCTTTCTTCTCCATGGTCTACCCTATTTTTGGTACTTTCCACTGCATCTTTATATTCTCTGATTGTATCCTTCATTTTCTTAAGCTCTACCATATCTTTTCTATATTCTACATATCTCTTGTCCAACTTTTGGTCTGTCTTTCCATTTTCTCATACATTTTTTTTTTATCTTTATCATACATATTTTAAATTTCCTTTCTGTCAAATCAATTATTTCTTTATAAGTGCAGTCTTCTGCAGTAGCTGCCTCAACATCCCTTGGGGGAATTCCCCTGTTTTGGTTTTTCATTTTGCCTAGATTTTTCTGTTGGTTCCTCCTCATGTGTTCTTTTTTCTTGTTCACCTCCTTGTCCTCCTTTTTCCTTCTCACTGCCTCCTTTGCTTCAAATTACAGAACTTAGGTCTTGACGTGGCCTCAGCCTGAACAAAGCTAAAGTCTTCTTGGTGGCCAAATAAACAGAAGTCCTTGCTCTTAATGACAATATTTTACAATATATTGTAATACTAGGATACTAGGATACTGGGTGGTACTGTGGGGTTTTTTTAGGAGACATAGAGCACAGCTAGCAACTTCTATGGTTCTTATTCGAACCTTAGTTGCTTTCAGTGATCATGTGATTGTTTCTTCAGCATTCAGACCCTGAGGGTGGCATCTCAAAGCTCACACAAATCCTTAAGGGGCAGGTTTTACAGTGCCCCATGACTCTAGTTCCCATGTGGTGCAGGAGTCCCTCAGCCTGTCCTAAGAGTGAAGTTCTGATTCCACCATGCAGAATTAAGATGATGTGCTTTAGGCCCCTGCCAATACCTTCTCATAGCCTTCCCACAATGGCAGCCCCCTGACCGCCAAGACTTTCTCATTATGGCTGCCTTACCAACCACCAAACCTATGGCAAATCCACTCCGACCAGCATTCCAATCTGGTTTATGAATACTGTTAGAGTCTGCCCACTCTTCCAAGTTTTCCACTCAATGTGCAGCTTCCCCCAACAACTGAAAACTCTAAAAAGGCTTCTTCCCATCTTGAACCTCTGTGGGGGTGCCAGCTGATCCCAGCCAGTCACAGTCACTTGCCTAATTCATCAGAGTTCCACTGCTCTGGTTCATACACTGTATCCAGCTCACCATCTCCTCCTTGTGCTCCCTGATCTATGACTCTGGGCAAGGTCCCAGTGCCAGGTATGGCTGGGTTCTTTTTCCCCAGTTATTCTGGGAGAGCTCAGCTGAATGATCCTTTTAGTCTGCCATCTTGCTCCACCCTCCAATTGCATGTTTTTTTTTCCTCTTCCTTCCCTCACTTCTTCCCAGTTAACATGGGATTATAGATGCTATATCCTTGAGCTTTCCTTGAATTGAAGCATTGTGAAGAGTCCCAAGAGATAATCTAAACAAACAAACAAACAAACAAAAACCTACAGGACATTACTCTTAAAAATATTGGGTGAATCCTGCCATCCCCTTCTGAGCCTACCCTAGGGAAGTCCTGCAATGAACATCACTGTTGACCTTGGTTTATGATATCTCATGATTCTACTCAATCACTTGATCAGGGAACACTTATTTTCTGTATCACATACACTGCCTTCCTTGGGCAGAATTTTGAATACAAAGTTTGAAACTGCTATTAAATTGTGTTAAATTGTGAGAAATTTGAGCATCCCCCACCTTACCCTGTGACACTGGCTTGTGTGCTGTCAAGAGCAGCTGTATGGTCTCCCCAGGCCTTTAAACGTTAATGCTAAATTAGGGGATGGCTTTTGAAATACCCTTGATTGCCATTCTGGTTTGATATATTGGAAACTTTTATGATTGGACCTCCTCTTACTGCTCTGTTCAAAATACTTTGGTGTCTTATTTCCTAGTGATTATCATAATCATCATTATTCATAACATTTATGGGCCATTTACTGCTTTCAGGCATGGTGTTGACCCCTGGACATGAATTATCCTATTTAACCTCACATCAGCTCAGTGGAGAGACAAGGTCATTCTCTCCTAATAGATGAGGAAACTGAGGCTCAGATCAGGTAAGAAACATGTTGGGAGTCAGGCAGCTTCTAAGTGGCTCAAGTGGGAGTGGAGTCTTCAAGGATTGTCTGCTATGACCACCATTTGCTGTTCACTTCAGCTTTCTTGCTTTCTTGGCTGCAAGATTTTAAAACATCCACAGAAATTTAGTGGGCAGATTTGAAGACCTCATGTACTTCCCTTCAACATATTTATAGCACTAATCTATCTAATTACATAACTGGGTTTCCTCTTTCCTCTGTCTCTTTCTCCTTACAGGAATTTATTAAATTTCTACTAGATGTTAAATGCCGAGTTAAGTGCTAAAATGAAAATTCAATGTTAAGACATTGGCCCTTTCCCTAGGAGCTAACAGTCCAATGTTGAGTTTCCAATGACTAAACCTCAGTTCACGTTCCTCTAAGAACCCAGAGGGGAAGTATCTAAATCAATTGGTGCCATGGAGAACCTTCCAGAGGAAGTGGCAAGAGAGCTGGCTTTTAAAGGGTAGGTGCCAAATCCCTAGGTCAAGAATGGAAAGGACTGACATTTCAAGAAGACAAGAAGGCTGAGAGGCTTGAAGTTGGGGTGGGCTGGAATGACCCAGGCAAAGGACCCTCGATGGAGAAAGAGGAAGATAGAGGGACAGGAAGATTTGGGCCTGAAAGGGGCCAAAATGCTAACCTGGGAAATGTTAGATGTGTAGAAAATGAGATGATTATATGTACTTATTAAAAAACTACTCTGTGAGCAGGTGCAATGGCTCATGCTTGTAGCCCCAGCCACTTGGGAAGCTGAGATGAGAGGATTGCTTCAAACCAGGTGTTCTAGATCATTTTGAGCAACAAAATGAAACCCTATCTCTACCCCCCCAAAATTAGCCAGATATGGTGGCATTTTTATAAATCACTTGGGTCCGGGAGGTTGAACTATGAACTATGAACTATGATGACTCCACTGCACTCCAGCCTGAGCAACAGAATGAGACCCTGTTGAAAGAAAAGAGAGAGAGAGAAGAGAAAGGAAAAAAGAGAGAGAGTAAGGCAGGAAAGAAGGAAGGAGGGAAGGAAGGAAGAAGGAATGAAGGAAAAAGACCACTCCAGCAGTGGTAGAGAGGCTGCCTGAGAAGGAGGGATTAGGTACAGAGGGTGGGATTAGGAAGTGGAAATCTAGAGGAAAAATGATAAAGACATGCCCTGAGGCAATGACTGTGAGTGGAGGAGAAAAGACAGATTAGATAGAAATGTAGGAAAAAAAATTGAGAGTATCTGATTGACTTTAGATGTGGAAGTGAGCAAGGGGTAAAAATGACCACTAGCTATCTGATTGTGGATACCCAGCATCAAAAGAAGGATGGCAGGAGAGCTTTACAGAATAGACAATGCTGGTGATGAGGGGATGGTATGAGGTACAGAGGAGGTGGCAGGAGCCTATATGTCTAACAGTGCCATTGAGACAATTAATCTCAAGGACCTTCCCTACTACTTGACTTGTCCTCCTAAAACTGTGAGGCACTAATTTTATTTTATTTATTTATAAGACAGAGTCTCACTATGTTGCCCTTGGTAGAGTGCTGTGGCGTCACAGCTCACAGCAACCTCAAACTCTTGGGCTTAAGCGATTCTCTTGCTTCAGCCTCCCAAGTAGCTGGGACTACAGGTGCCCACCATAACATCCAGCTATTTTTGTTGTTGTTGTTGTAGTTGTTATTATTGTTGTTTTACAGGCCTGGGCTGGGTTCAAACCTGCCAGCCCAGTGAATGTAGACAGCTTCCAAGCCTCTGAGCTACAGGTGTCAAGCTAAGACAATGATTTTAAAAAATAAAAATGTACACTTTTGTTTTCTGTTCTCGAATCTTAGCTCAACCTTAAATTTGCCAAAAGTCATTTTAAGATAAATTGCATCTGTTTTTAATTAGAAAAGTAACACAGCTATATTTTATATAATGAGGAAAATTGAGAAAAGTGCAAAATATTCACCCATACTATGATCTGAGAGAGATGTTCCTTCTTTTTCTCTTCCTTTATTTTCCCTTCCTTTCTCTCCCTTTCTTTATGTATTAATTTTGTTTAATTATTGATTCATTCATTCATCTATTTATTTAACTGATATCTATTGAACATCAACAACATACCAGGCACTGTCAAGCATTGGGAATAGAGCAATGAGAAAAATAGTACTTTAAAGAGCATATTAAATTGTGATGGGAGAAATTTTGACAATGAATGATAAAAATTTCATTGGGAGGTTATCAACTATAAGTAAGCAAATAAATGTATAGAGGGTAATGGTATTTTCTAGGGAGAAAAATAAATAAGAATGGGTCTGGGAGCCATAAAATACTAGATGGAGGTTTGCCATTTCATATAGAGTGGTCTGGAAAGACATCTGATAAATTTAGGTATTCAGTAGAGACATGAAAGGATAACGGACGGGTGAGTCATGAAGTATATCGAGAGAAACAGTGTCCTGGGCAGACAGAATATCAAATACTGGGATCCTGAGGTGAGAAAAGGCTTAGCATGTTTGAGGAACAGCTCCGCTCACAGCTGGAACAAAATGAGCAAGGGAGAACTGTGGGAAACGAAATCATAGGGGTGTCAAGGAGCCCAGTTTGGGAGGCTATTTAAATATTCCTCCCAAGAGACGATGGTGGCTTGTACTGGGAAGATAGTGGTAGACTTGAGAAGCAATTGGGTCTAGGTCCATATCAAGAGCAGATTAGGGGGATGAGAGGTGGGAGGCAGGGGTAAAAGGTAATGTCAAGGATATTGACCTGGAAGAATGGAGCTTTTGTTAACTGAAATTGATATTTTTTATTAATAATACCTGTACATATTTTTAAATAATTAAAACACTCTTATATCCTTCTTCTTCTCTGCTCTCTTTTTCCTAAAAGCAGAAAATTAAAGGAATCCAAAAAGAAGACATATTTCTTACTCATCTTTTTACTTTTTCTAGCCTTATCCTCCCTTTTTTCCTTTCTCATGTCAGAAAAATAACATAGACATCAATTAAGCCATGCCTTCTGTATTTTGCTTGTGAGGGGAGTTGGTTAAAGGCTGCACTTTATTTGAACTTTGTGGCCAGTGGCCAAGGGAAATAAACTTTAATTAATGCTAATTTTTCTAACCCCTTTCTTTGCCTTTTCAGCAAAATAAAACTACATTTGGGAGAACCAGCAAAAAAAGTTAAAGCAGACACCACGGTAATAAATCTGGCCATTGAGATAGCAAAAATATTTTCCTAGATGGTTGTGTTTGGTTATGAAATGAAATATTTTGTTTGTTCCTCCTTCTCCCTACCTCCACTTATTTTTTAGTTTGAAAATGTCAATTGATTTTTATTAGTCTTTGTTTCCTTAGAAAATTCAGACAGCCTTTGATCTTGTTTGCACTCAGGTATGATATGAGTGCCTGAGTAACCACTGATACAGCTGCTAAATTTCAGGGTGCAGAAAGAACTGGCAGGTTAGGCACCTGCTAGGTTAGATTGTTAGATTAGCTACTTGGAGATAGACATTAGAAAGTAATCTTCACCCATTTCTATTGGTAATGGTTTTTATTAATTAAGCTTAGAACCAAAGTGTTCCCTCGTTGACCTCCTTATGAAGGACACTAGCCACTGTGGTTTGGGGGGGTGCTTTTTTGCTTTCTGTCTATATACGGAACACTTTTCAGGTTATGTTTATAAAATGGTTGAGGTGTAGATTCGAAGCATAGAATTCTCTGGGAGCTACAGCACATCCATCCATGAGAAAGTGCTGTAACATAAAGCCTTAGAATGTTATGACTCCATACTCCGTAATCATTTGTGAGAATCTAATCTGGTTTCATCGCCTCCCCCACCTCCCCATTCCCAGATCAAAACACACAACAAACAAAACAAGCAAATAAAAAGGAACAAAGTCCTCCACTCATTCCCCACTACTCTCACTTCCATCCTCATAAAAATGAAGAACCAGAGGCTGAGTGTGTGGAGGGGCTCACCCAGGGCTGCCCAGCAAATGAGCAGTAGAGGTTGGGGCTTGGCTCATGAGGTTGCTGCACAGACCCTGATGGCTATTGTGAAGACTCCATCACATTTGTTATTTATTGCTCTTTGGTCATTTCCTTGGATGAGGTCATGAATTTGAGTGACGTACCCCCAACTAGACCTTTGTAGTAGCCTCCAAAGTATCATCTCTTTACCACACCATTTTCCTTCTCCAGTTCCCACTGGGAAGATCAGGGGGTTGGGAGCTATGGGAGGTTGTAGAAAAGGAGTAGAAGCTCAGACCATCTCAGAGGTGGGAACTGAGGCAGTGACCAAGGATGTCAGGTGGGGGTGCCTTCCATTAAGAGGCTTACTTACTTGTGAGGGCCCCAGTCCTGAGATGGTGGAAAATACTCAAGTCATCTCAATTCAAGTCACACCAATCTCTTTTGAGTAAAATAGCCATCCTGGGTAATTATTTCCTCCTCTCAAGAGATTTATCCACCTCCTTCTTCACACAGAGGTATGAACACTGTAAGATGGTAGGAACAGATCAATCAGCAGAAAATGTATAGCAATTCATGCACATCATCATAGTCAATGCTCTGTCATGGAAGTTGCTATAATATACATATTGTGGAAAGGCCTTAAGATCAGGAGAAACTCAAATGTTTCTCACATGGAGATACTCTTAGTCATAGTCCCTTTACCTTGGTCTTTGGATTATGTAACTCTTCTCCCATTTTGCCATGTGAGATGGTTTGAATATTTGCCTCCTCTGAAATTCATTTTGAAACTAAATCTCCAATGTAACAGTCTTAGGATGTGGAGCCTTTAAGAAGTAATTGCATCATGAGGGCTCTTCTCTCATAAATAGGCAAATTCATTTATAAATTAATTAATTGACAGGTTAATGGGTTATCACAGAAGCTGGTTAGTTATCACAAGAGTGGGTCTGTCATAAAAGCCAGTTTTGCTGTGTCTTGTGTGCCCTTCTCACTATGTAAAGCCTTCTACTATGTTACGATACAGCATAAGGTCCTACCAGAAGCCAACCAGGTGTGGCTGCCTGATTTTGAACTTCCCAGCCTCTAGAACTATAAGAAATCATAAACTTCCCAGTCTCAGGTATTCTTATATAGCAACAGAAAATGGGTTAAGACACCATGTCAAACATAAATATTTGGAAATCCATTCTTGGCAAGCACTTGAAGGGTAATGTGTCTTCATTGTTACTTAGCATTAAACTAACCAAGTCAAAGCATCATCTAGATAACAACTTGTCATTTCTCTTTATTTAATACATTTTTTTAATTGTGAATAAATGGAAGAAGAAAAAGAGGATCCAAGAAGAGCCACACGGCCCTTCCAAAGTCTTTATTTTGGATAAAGAAAGTCCCTCTCATTTTTATGAGCAAAAATTATGCAGTGTGGTATATGTTCAGAAAATCTTACCAGAGAATCTTAGCAAACACACGTGCCAAGGCTATTCTCTCATGGAGGAGGAATCTAATGCTCTGAGAAATTAGGAGATTTTCCCTTATTAGACATCTTATTAGAAACAAGTCAAGTGGAATACAAATTTCTGTTTCCTCGTCCATTGTGTTTTCTATTACTCCAAGATGTTTCTAAATTTTTATTTCAGAAGTTTACTAAAATATTCCTCCTGCATCACAACTTTTCTGATGTAGGTCATTTTCTTTTTTGTAGAAAATAACTCTTCAGGCTTTTGGAATCATGGTCCTATTTTGAGAATTCAATAATAGTTATGTGTTCACTTTTAGAAATAGGCACACAATATTTGGTGTATGAATTCAGAAAGTTGTAGACCATCTGAATGCCATCGTAGGGGAACATGGCAGTCAGGTCAAAAAACTCTGTTTAAAATTTATTTATAAATGGTTCTTTAAATATTAATGTCTTCTGCACTTCCCTGATTATACTGTAAAAATATTCTTGATAGGTTTTGTTCCCCAGCATTTAAAAATATTCTGATTTAGATTATGTCTCTGACTCTGGAATCTGCATTATCTTTTAGCTTCTCAACTTGCGATAGTTTTTCCTCAAGCCTTGAAAGGTTTTTTCAATGCATCTTTGAACAGTTCTAATTCCAAGTCTATCCTTGTCTAGGGAGACTGCCTTTACTTTATTTAAATGAGAATATTTTTGTTTTATAGACTATTTAATATTTGAAAGACCATAAGATTAAATCCATCACCTCTAGACTTTGCCCCACTGTGCATTATTTCATTACCACATGACAATTCCGATCAGAATTCAAAGCTTGCACTGACAGCCAGAGTCTGTGGGGCCAAGTTTAAGTTTATCACTTCGCCATCCAGATAAAAGCTTCTTTGGGTTGTTTCTCTAGGTCATTCTGCCATTCAATCTAGATAACTGTGTCTTATCTTTTCCTCCCTCCTTAAATTCCAATACCTTACCTCTGCTCTTCATTTCGTCTACAAATAAAATCAAAGAAAATGAAGAGAATATTCATAGTCCTTTCCATCATATCTTTCCCTACCTATGTGGGTACTACATGCCCTGGGTTCAGGGTAAGTGAACTCCATGGTAGATGCCTTCACTTGTGCAGTAGATACTATCCCTTCTCTTCTATTCCAAGGTAATGCTTTAGCAATTGTCTCCTCTTTCTACTCAAGTGCCAGTGCTTCTCTCTATCCTGGATTATTGCCCATTACCACACAACCTACTGTAATCTCTCCCACTGTAAAACAAAACAGATCCCCCTCTTGATCTCACATCACTCTCTAGTTGTGGCCAGATTTATCTACTCCAATTACAGCAGAACTTCTTGAAAGAGCAGTCCATTCTCTTTTGAATTCACTTCAATCAGAGTTTCTCTCCACCACTCGGTGGAAATTGCTCTGGTCAAGGTCACTGGTGAATACATGTTGGTTACAATGACTACTTGCCCGGGTTCAGGTGTTCAATCTTTTGTCCCACTGATACCTGCTCCTGAATTGCACATTTGAAAACCAATTAGGCTATCACAAATGGAAGGAAAGGAATTCTACCCAATAACTTCTTAAATTTGATAATCTAGCATATCTGGTTCAATTTTGTTATTTTTAACATTTGAAATTTTATTTTCCTTTAAAGTTCAGGTTAAGGAGGAAGAGGAGGCAAGAGTGACCCCTGGACCAGCTAAAGCCTGAATTTGGCTGCATCCCCATGTCCAGCCTATGTCCCACCACCATTTCCACCACGCCCGAGAGAAAGGCTGAAGGGGATGCTAAGGGAGATGAAGTGAAGGCAAAGGACGAACCCCAGAGAAAGATCAGCAAGGTTGTCTGTTAAACCTGCTCCTCCAAAGCCAGAGCCCAAGCCTAAAAAGGCCCCTGCAATGGAGGGAGAGAAGGTACCCAAAGGGAAAAAGGGAAAAGCTGATGCTGGCAAGGAGAATAGCCCTGAAAAAATGGAGATGCCAACACAGACCAGGCACAGAAAGCTGAAGGTGCTGGACATGACAAATAAAGTGTTTGCATTTGTGATAACTGGGGACTTCTGGTGACTGCACAGCTTGAAATACTATTTTTTTAAAGTTTTATAAAAATGCAGAATTTCGTTTTACCTTTTTTTTGAGACAAAGCCTCAAGCTGTTGTCATAGCAACACAGCTCACAGTAACCTCCAACTCCTGGGCTCAAGTGATTCTCTTGCCTCAGCTTCCCAAATAGGTGGGACTACAGGCACCCGCCACAATGCCTGCTATTTTTTGGGAGGAGTGGGGTGTTGTAGTTGTCATAATTGTTTGGCTGGCCTGGGCTGGATTTGAACCCACAGCTCTGGTGTATGTGGCTGGTGTCTTAACCACTTGAATTACAGGCGCTGAGCCTTTACTTTTTTTTAAGCTATGTTGTTAGCACACAGAACACTTCATTGTTTTGGGGGAAAGGGGCATATGTCACTAATAGAATGTCTCCAAAGCTAGATTGATATGAATGTCTCCAAAGCTAGTTTTTTTTTTTTTTTTTTGAGACAGAGCCTCAAGCTGTCACCCTGGGTAGAGTGCCGTGGCATTACAGCTCACAGAAACCTCCAACTCCTGGGCTCAAGTGAATCTCCTGCCTCTGCCTCCCAAGTAGCTAGGACTACAGGCACCCACCACAATGCCCAGCCATATTTTGGTTGCATCCATCATTGTTGTTTGGTGGGCCTGGGCTGGATTCGAACCCGCCAGCTCAGGTGTACATGGCTGGCGCCTTAGCCGCTTGAGCCACAGGTGCCGAGCCTTCCCTCTAGTTTTGAGAGACTTCCTCTTGGTTCCCAAGAGGAGGGATTCCCTGATGTTGACACACAGCCACCTTGGCACAAATGCCTTGTGGTATGGAAAAACTAATTTGTTTTTATGTCCTATTCTCTCTCTGCTTTCTGCTTAATCTTAACTCCCTTAAACCCAGTCACATCTTGGGACCTGACCTCCAATAATTGGTTATCAGTATGTCGAGGAATCTGGACTTTTTCAGTAACACCACTGAGATGGCATCCCTCAAAAGAGTAGTGGTTCCATTTGTAGATTGTTGGATCTTGAGATAAATTCTGCCATTTTAATTTCATTTCCTGAAAGTCAGGGTTGGATTGTAAAAAGTTGTTAAACGACATGCTAAATGTGAAATGTCAACCCTCACTCCAAACTTCCCTGTTCAGAGCATCAAATGAAAACTTCACTGGGTTTTATAGTGGCTGTCTGATTTTTGGTAGACCATTGAAGACGGGAGTTTGAATGTTGTCGTATACTGTTAATGATTGTCTTTCCATGTCCTGCCTGAAATACCATGATTGTTTATGAAAAGTATCTTTAATGAAGTTGGATACAGTTTGGCTTGGAAAAATAAATAAATAAAGTTCAGATTAATATAAGGGTACATATGATTAGGTACATATAGTAAGGGTACATTGTTTGTGTTTGTTAGGTAAAGTCCAAGTTGTAGTGGTGCCTTTCTAGTCCTATTTTGTACCATATAATTTTATGAGACAATTGAGCTATATCATTAAAAATAGAAACTTGTCTAGGTCTATATGCACAACAGGGGGCATTGGCAGTTATCCAGTAAATTTGGACTGTTTAGGCAAGGAAGTGTAATACTCGAGACATCTTGCTCCTTCCTCACCCCATCACTGGGGAAATTATGATGGTCTCATTGCAAGATCAATCTTCCCTATCATTTTTTGCCTCAATTGGTGCTCTTTAATCATGAAGAATGTGAGTGATTGTCTTAGTGTTTGCTTTCCCTTTTCCTGGGGAGAAGGATCCATGGTATCACTGTTGAAGGTCTAGAATGTCACATTTTGTAACTTAAAGGAAACATCTAGCATGAGGGTTGTAGGAACTAGGCAAACAGCACCCTGTCTTAACAGATTGCAATGGAAATAGTCTCTGTCCACCGGCCTGGAGGGAAAAGATTGTGCTCCAGACCTCCCAGAGGAGGCTCTGAATGGGCAAGATAGTGATCTTGTGGCTCTGAGTGGTGGGGGAAGTCATTCCTAATAGATCTATATTAGAAGGAACTGCTTTATAAGTGAATCACGATTTATTGCACTGGGATATGTACATCTTCCTTGCTAACTCAAAGGAGACTAAGGGATCTACATCTATCTTTTGGAAACTCAAACTATTTCTTCTTTGTCTCCTCATAGGGCATTCTCCATTCTATCTTTTTCCAGAATGAAAGGTTCATTTATTTCCCTAGAGAGGTCTGAATAAGGGCAAGATATAATTTAAATGCAGTCAGGCTTAAGATAAATCAATCATAATGAAGCAATTATTTTATATTAAATCTGTATCCTTTCTAAAAAGGAATTTGTATTTATCAATTAACTCTTTTCCACCATTTAATTCTTCTAAAGGAGATTAGGAACTTTAAAAACGTTCATTGTGGCTTTTTTTATTTGTAGAAAGATTTAGACAGCTTGGAGGCTCCTATTACATCATAGTAATCGTATTCATCAATATTTAAAAATAATATTGAGAGATACTGTAGATCTTATTATTTTGCTTTAAGTATTTAAAAGTGCATGCAACATTTTTGTCGTGCGTTCAAGATTATTAGATTACTTACAGGGATGTCTAGCTGGCAACTGATCACAGTAAATATCAAATGTCTTTTGCAATCAGACTTATTTTTGAATTTGACCATTGCATGATCTGGGGATTGCTATTTAATATTGTTAAGTTTCAACTTCCTCCACCAGAAAATGGGAATACAAATGACATCCGAGCGTCTACCATTTTAGCCTGTTTGCCATGCATGTCCATTTCATCTGTGCGGGATCTTTCCCTTTCTCTCAGGAACAACTCCCTGAGGAACAGGAACTCTCTCAGGAACAGCTCATAATGTCCTGGTGTGGCTCACCTGCCTGCACTGAATCTGCTGATCTTGGACTTCCCAGCCTTCAGACCTGTGAGCAATAAATTTCTATCGCTTATAAATTACCCAGTCTAAGGTATTTGGTTGTTGCAGACTGGGCAGACTCAGACACTTGGCCACAATGATAGCTAAAGTGTATGTGTTCTAAGTGAAACCAGTGACTTCTGCTAGTGCTACTGGAGATGCTACTGCTAATTCTCTCCTGGAGGATCACTAAACTAAACTGATACAGTGTCAGCCTGGGCCTGCTGGTGGCTATTTTTGCCATCCCATTAATGATCCTTCTAGAGAATGAAACCAACATAGAGAAAAGCAAAGTCAAAAAATGGAGAAAGACAGTGTCCTAGAAATATCACTGGAGCTGCTATTTCCAGCTATACCCAAAGCACAGAGCATCCTTGGATTCTTAATAGCATAAACAAACAGCAAAGCATTTTGGTGATGTTTTCAAAAGCCAAAAAAATCCTGAATTGTGTAGACATTGATGTTCCTGGAGGTGGGGACTTGCAGGGGAAAAATCTAAAAAATGGAACTGGTTAAGTCAGGGCAAGGGATGGAGATTCTCCTGGCTAAAACGTTGGTGGCCCCTGTAACATGGTTACCCTACAAAGCTTACTATTATTAGTATTGATAGCCGACCCAATATTTGCCACTGTCTGTCTTGTGTTCCTCTCCTAACCCCTAAGGCAAAAGGTTGTTGCTTACTTAGTTCTACCCTTGAGAATTGTATGATTTAGTGCCTCCACCCTGATGACCTTTTTAATCATCAAGAGGTCACCCACATGTTTTAGTAGTGCGACTAATACTTCTTCATTCTGTAAACCCATGCCCTAAAATCTTAATAAAAACCTCCGGAGATTTCAAAGCGGTGGGACGCCTGTCTCCCCTCTACAGGCTGATACAGAGCCAGTCTCTCTGGGTCTCAGCAGACTTTTTCACAGAAGCTCAGGGTGTTAATTTCTCCTTCCACTTCCCACTCTGCTTAGTGAAGAAAGTCCCCTCTTGGGAATTCTTAGTGCTCAGTGTTGGGCTGCCTCCCATGCCAACAAGTTCCATCAGTGATCTCATTCCCTAAAGGCTGGACTCATGTCTGGTTTGGGTGTGTAGTGCTGGCCCAGAATCATCTTTTTTCCTTTCTAATATTTCCATTTGAATTCAGGTTTCATCTTAGCTCCCAGAGGAATCTTTCATGCTTTCCTATAAAAACAGTCAAATAATCATTGCCACAAGCCTTGATGAATTTAAAGGTGAATAGTCTGCAAGTTGCCCTGGCCTAGGTGGACAGTGCTCTCAGCACATAAGGCATAGCCATCTGTGTCCTCCTGACTGTGAACCACTCTGTGCAAATTGTAGCGGCAAATCAAAAGCTAACCCTCCAGCAGTCCTAGTGCTCCCAACCGCAGTGTCTCCACTGGCTAGTGAAGTACACACCACTTCTGTTTGGGTTGGTTTTCTCCATCCTGATGGGGGAGGAAATCCCTCTCATACCTAGTTATTTGAGGCCACTGGGGGACCTGGCATGGAAGTTACCAACCATCACCAAGGAGCCTTACTCGATCGGAAACCCAAGCCTGCCTCATCCCTCACATCTGCACAGCTCTTAATATTTTTACATGACATTTGCATATGTGCTAGAAACTTTCTTACCCTGCCTCCACTAATTCAGCTTGCAAGTCAGCTGACCCTCCCACCCCCTCTGGAAAACGTGGTAGCTAAGGACTACCTCAAATTGAACACTTTTCTTCATAAAAAGTAACTGTCTAGTAATGTCTTGCAAACCACATGATGAGGCCTATGAAAAGGTCACGAAAATTTAGAAGATTGTATCTAGAATTAAAAAAAAAAAAAAGAATCAAAGGCCAGGCACAGTGCTCAGGCCTGTAATCCCAGCACTTTGGGAGGCCTAGGTATGAGAATCCCTTGAGACCAGGAATTTGAGACCAGCCTGCGCAACATAGTGAGGCCCTATCTCCATAAAAAATGCAAAACATTAAAGAAGAAAGTAAAATAAAAGGAAAAATATCAACATGCATCACATATCATAAGGGTGATCTATGTCTTCTAGAACTTTGGTTCGAGGGGCCTATGTGTGTTTGTGTGTATGAGTGTTTGCATGCCTATATTGGACTGCAGTAAGAAATGCCTTACTATGGATTTGCAGCGACATAGTTTAAAAGATATGGCTCTAATATACCCGGCTGCCTGTGTCCCTACCAATCATGCAGCGTACTTGCCAAGAGTCAGTTGTAGTTATTCCTAGACTCATATTTAGCAGTTGCACTGGTTTAATTTATATTAAATTCTAACAATTGAATTTAATGAATTTAAGACTGATGAACTATAGATGTGAAGAGGCAGTGAATTGTTTCCATAAAAATAAAGTGGAATAATTTGGAAAGATTTGATAAAATGAGTTGCTTAAAAAAAAAACAAAACTGCTGCTAAATTAAGTTTGGGTGAGATCACTATGCCATAGTGAGCAGAAATGGGAAAAATTCAAGATCTTAATTCATACAGCTTTAAGTTGTAATTTCTTAAAAAAAAAAAATAGCCTCATGCAAGAAAGACCAGGAGGAACTCCCATCAGCACGTCTCGTGCCTGTGTACCAGCCCGGACGCAGTGGAGATGGGACCCAGTGGAGATGACAGGGAATAGACTCCAGTCTGCCCTCTTGGAGGGACAGTCGGACACCAAGGACAAACTTGAAGTAAATAATTATGTATGACAGAGCTATGAAGGGGAAGGGCAGGGTGCGGAGCACTCAAATTTCTGGGTGTAGGAAGTCACTTTCCTGAGGCTGTCTTTAGTTTGTTTCCTCATTCATAAAATGGCGATGAACATAACTAACTGCCCTTCCTATCATCCTTTAAAGGTTTTAGTGAGGATCAAATGAGAAATTGAATTTGAAAGAATGCATAGGAATATAATTAGAAATAGTCTCTGGCACAGTCATGGTCCGGTGACACTTAATAAATGTGGGAGCATGGAAAGAAGTGATTGAGTGAGAAATAACATTTTTATGGGAGATATTTAATTATTTGGCAGAAAATGTGTTATAGACTTGAATAGCTAGAAGGTTTGGAAACTTGCTCTCCTTATATTTTCTTTTGACTGGCGCTAACATTCGTTGAGGTCTTTCCCAATCTGCTGAGAACCTGAGAACTTGTTTTCCCTCTCCTCCTTGCAACAGAGAAAGCCTGTTTCCACCCCCGGCCAGGACTGAGTTTTATTTTTATTTATTTTGTTTCTTTTTTTTTTTATTGTTGGGGATTCATTGAAGGTACAAGAAACCATGTTACACTGGTTGCGTTTGTTGGGTAAAGTCCCTCTTACAATCGTGTTTTGTCCCCAAAAGGTGTGGCACACACCAAGACCCCACCCACCTCGCTCCTTCCCTCTCTCTGCTCTTCCTTTCCCCACCCCTCCCTCATTCTTTCTCTCTCTGCTCTTCCCTTCCCTCACTCCCACCGTGTCAATAATTGTCATTAATTGTCCTCCTACCAAATTTGAGTACATGGGATTCATGCTTCTCCATTCTGGTGATGCTTTACTAAGAATAATGTGTTCCACTTCCATCCAGGTTAATACAAAAGCTCTAAAGTCTCCATTTTTTTTTTTTTTTTTTTTTTTTTTTGAGACAGAGCCTCAAGCGGTCACCCTGGATAGAGTGCCATGGCATCACAGCTCACAGCAACCTCCAATTCCTGGACTCAAGCGAGTCTCCTGCTTCCACCTCCCAAGTAGCTGGGACTGAGGCGCC
>CAUYRH010127031.1:0-31008 GCA_963574655.1 Perodicticus potto | reverse complement strand
GTACACCCACTACTTCCCCATGCTCACACACACTCTTCTTCACACACCTGCACACACACAGAGACATATTCAAAACATATTAGCATCAAGATAACTATACACTTTATAAGACATCTCCAAAATCTGAATTTTCACATGGCAACTTTTAAATTACGAAGTGTTCCCTTTTCTTCATATCCACGCCAACATCTCTGGTTTTGGGATTTCGTCATGTGGGCTAATCTTACTGGAGTTAGATGATATCTCAAGGTAGTTTTGATTTGCATTTCTCTGATGATGAAGGATATTGAGCATTTTTTTCATGTGTCTGTAGGCCATGCGCCTGTCTTCTTTAGAGAAGTTTCTCTTCAGATCTTTTGCCCATCCTGAGATGGGATTGCTTATTCTTTTCTTGCTAATGCGTTGGAGTTCTCTGTGCATTCTGGTTATTAAACCTTTGTCAGAGGCATAACCTGCAAAGATGGTGACTTTTCCTCCTTCATATTTACATAGATGGAGCTGGAACACATTCTCCCTAGCAAAGTATCTCAAGAATGGAAGAAAAAGTATCCAATGTATACAACTCTAATATGAAGCAAATTTATATCTTTCATGTGAAGACTATAACCCAGCTGTTGCACAAGAAGATGGGGAAAGGGGAGAGGCAAGGGAGGGTGGGGAGAAGGTGGGGGGAGAGAGGATAAAGGGTGAGATCACACTTGAGGTGCATCTTTGAAGGGTCAGGAGAAACCTACTAAATGCAGAACACAAATGTTTTCACACAGTAAATGAGAAAATCTCATGAACGTTATGTCGAACAGGCGGATGAAAATATTTCAGATTGTATATGAAGCCCGCACACTTTACCCCATGATTGAACTAATGTACACAGCTATGATTCAATAAAAAAAAAAAAAAAGGTAAGAACTGTCACCTTCAACCCTCTATGTTGGAGGAATTTTTTGTTGTTGTTATTGTTGCTTTTTCTTAATTAATTTTTAATTGAAATCATAACTATCCATTGATGGGATACAATGTGATGATTTGATATACAATGTGGAATGCTTAAATCAAACTGATTAATATCGCTGAAATGAAAGATAAAACACAAATATAGTCTGTTTGTGGTATTTGTTATATAATGACAGACAACTAATACAGCTCCCCAGATTGCTGGGGACTCAGCTTCCAGCTGCCTATCAGCCAGAAATCACCCTCGATGTTTTTGCCATGTGGGCTGTCTCGGCATGGCAGTTGGTTTTATTAAAGCTTGGGGATTGCACAATGGCATGGAGGTAAAAGTCATCAAAGTAAAAAGTACTCTTAAATTTTACTTTGAGAAATTCATAAGATGCTAAATATACAAGTCTGACAGGTCAAAATAAAGTCACAAATTAATTCCTAGCCTCTTTGTAACATGACATTAAGCTACAGACAGCATTTCCTTATGACCTATTGCAGAAATTTGATGTGGTTCCTAAAATATTTTCTGAAGAAGACATACTCAATTCTTTACCAGAAGAGTAAAGAGAGCATTAAGTGCTGAGATTTAGCCAAACTCAGTGATTGAGCAGTTCAAACTGTATTTTAGTCTTCCTACAAAAACCTGATTATCCTGAGCTTTAAAACTTCTTTGGCCCTAGAAGCGACAGTTTAAAGTTTTTCAAGTGACTCCATCTACTGATGGGATATAGCACTTGAACAAGCCTCTTGAAATCATATAAATCACTTTTACTGACATTTTCAGTATCAGGAAGAGAGAACTTCTTATTTCAGTCCTCATTCTATGAAGTCATACCAGATGACTTCCTGTCAGATCGCAGGGGCACTTTTATGGAGAAGAGCAGAGTTTTTTACTCACTGCCCTGCCCATTTCTTAGAGAAGTACACATGTCTTTTGGGGATGCAATTCAATATGTTTACAAATTTAACTATTTTATTTTTTGTTGAATCAAAAGTAGGATTTGTAATATTGATTTGTACATTTATCAGATTATAAGGTAGCTGGCATAACAATAGCCTTTACAAAAGAGTTGCTTAAACAAGGTGCAAGTTCACTTTTCTATAAGGAAACAAGCGGAACAGTGAGTCTGGGATGATTGTAGTGGATCTGTAGTGCTGAATGCCAGGCCAGTGCACCTGCTTCCCTACCACATTCCAGCCAGAAGACGGGGAGGAAAGAACACTCATGTGCACATTGTAGGCCAAGGCTTTGTTATATGGCCATGCCTAGTTGCAAGGGAGGCTAAGGAATGTAGCCGTTATCTGGGCAACCACGGACTCAGAGAAATCAGGGGGTTTGTGTTGTGTATCGGGGTCAATCCATCTCTTAACACTCAGATATACTTGAGTAGCCTTGTTCCAGCCAGATACCATACTTATGCTCTCTCCAAGGAACATAAGAAAAAACCCCACCCGGTTACCACAGAGATAGGAGTTTAAAAACATCACAGGCGTTTGCTGCCTCTAGTGGTGTGTGTTCCATGGAATGTCCACCTTGTGTTTTCTCCTCAGATGAATTATCTGGTCCACTGTCTTCATGACATTTGGCCACGCCCTCTGAGAAGTTGTTCTTTGTCTCCTTTTCTCCATGAATTAGTGTGAAATAGACACTGTAAACAAGGCCCTTTTGGGGGACTGCTTACTTTCTTAGGCAGTTCCTAGAGATAAATGTCAATGGTTTGGAGAACCAAGGCCAGACTTCCTTCAAACATGGTTCATGTATCCAGTCTACTTGCACCCACAGCTGCAGACAGCTCCTCTAAAACAGTTTTCACTCTTGAAACTTTTGGTGCTTGATAGCCTTTGAGTTCTTCTCTCTCACCTTCTCAGTTAATGGTGTCCGTCTTGAGGCCATCAGAAACCATAGGCTTGGGTGGGAATTAGCACTCCTTGTCTGATTCATGCCAGAAAGTAGCCCCATTGTCCAGCTGAGTGTTCTTAACAGGAGTTGCTACATAAAGGCTTGAAGCCACAATCCATCAACTGATAAGGCCTCTTTTCCAGAGACATTTCTTCAAAAGCCCAATTTTGTGTTCTGTAGAAGCTTTGTTAGGCATGGCTAGAAGCAGCCAAACACATGTCCACATTCTGAGGTCTGTCAGCAGATTCTGTTTAGTGTGCTGTGCAGATAGTTTCAGCAGTGATTGTCTACTTAAGACATAATGGAGGTCACAGCTAAAAGAAATGAGTTAAAGCAGGGAATTAGTCTGCCTTGAGCTGAGTCCTACCTTGTTTATTCTTTTCCTGTGCTTCTGTAACAATAGACCACAAACTTACTTAAAAACAACACATGTATTATCTTTCTGTCACACAGGTCAAAATCCAGAACGGGTCTGGCAAGGTTCTGGAACCCCCGTTGCTTTCTGGAGGATCTAGAGCAGAATCCAGTTTTTTGTCTTTCCCAGTTTCTAGAGGTTACCTGCGTTCTACTAAGGTTACATATATTTGGGCTTATTTTAGCAACAGCCTGCTCTTGGTAGTACATTTTGCATTTATGAGGGTACAAAGAGCCTGTATAGCAAAAAATCTTAGCATATAATGGCTCAAACAAAAAAAAAAAGGAATGTAGTAGGTTGGGTACGCAGCAGAGAGCCAAGGTGATGGTCTCATAGCCTGCATGATCTGTTCTGCTTCTATCCTCTAGTCTATGTCTCTAAAGCATCTCCTTGTCCAAGTGGCAAGAGAGCTCAGCACCACAGGCACATCCAGCCAACAAGAAGAGGGAAAAGAGGAGGGGAAAGCAAAGTCAATCCCTTCAAAGAAATAAACCAGACGCTTCACAGATCCTTCAAGTTCTTGCAGATAAAGAGGAACTGGGGGATTGCATATTTACGCTGCTCAAATAAAATGTGGAAGAGTTAACGCTAAAGAAAGGAGAGGAAATTAACCAATCATTGATTCCTGAATAAAACAGCACATAGGTTGTTGTTCAGGTATCTCTCCAGCATCCTTCCATATACACACTTACCTAGTAGCTCACATCTTGTGGGCTTCTGCGGAAACAGTAGACAGATACATGGGCTAATTCTCCCAATAAGGATAATCATAGGAGCAAAATACAGTAACTTTAAAGGATGATCGATGGTCTTAGGGAGATTAAAATTGTGAATAACCACCATGCTGGTCTAAGAAAAGGTGAAGGCTAAGGAAGTAAGCACAGCATTTTAAGCAACTTATTCCCTGAGATTGTTTGTTCATTTCAAATACTAGCTCGGGGAAGTTCTTTGCACATTCACCCACAATAGGGCAATGATAATCCCCACTGAACCTGGGCTGGAACACCAAAGGAATGGTCCAGCAAAGATGAACTAAACATATGCTGGGACTGCAGCTCAGTTTTAAAGAATCTTAGACTCTGAAATTGGATTGAGGTGATGCCATATTAGCTGGAAAATGAAAGATGCAAACGCCTAAAGGAAAACTATAACAACATTCTAGCCCTCAACTTATTTTTACAAATGAAGTAACTATATATGTCACATAATTAAAAATAAGCAAGCACATGCAGGGACAAGCAATATGGATGAATCATTCAGAAATATTAAACTCTACTATATTTGCTCAAATAAATAGGAATAACAGTGTTGAAAATATAAGCACAGAATTAGAAATTATGAAAAAAAGCAAAATATAAATCTGAGAAATGAAAAATGATATAAATGAAATGAAGAGTCTAATGTATGGGTTTCATAAATGTTTAGCCATAACTGAGGAAAGAAATGAAAATAAAATAATTAGAATGAAGGAGGTAGAGAGGAAAAAGTAATGAAAAACAGAGAGGAAATGGTAAACGATGGAGGATCTAGTGAGAAAATGTAAAATATGGGCTATTGGCATCCCATAAGACAAGAGGTAGAAGCAAAGTTGAAGATAGAATGGATAAGAATATTCTAAAACTGATGAATAATATAAACTTATATACTTAAGGAGTCTATCTTTCAAGCAAGCTAAATAGAATTAAATTCACTCTTGGAAAAACTACTGAAAGCTAGCAACAAAGAAGAAATTTCACTAGCACTCAGTAAATTTCCAGTTTTTCTATGGCAGTATAAATATACAACAGCAGATCTTTGTTGCTCATTGCAACTAAAATCTCAGGGCAATCTACATAAAGTAATTGCCTGAAAACTAAGAAAAGTAAACAAAGGTGGAAAGGAGTCAAAACTTATAGAAATGACCTGGAGATAAGAATCTCATTTCCCCCCAGCTCTGTCCCAAGGGCAGGCCTCAATCATGGAGCTGTGAAGTAGTGCAGAAGGATGAGAACTCCTAACTCAAATGGAAACCTCCCATAATCTGGGGGGCATTGGTGGTGTGGTCCCATTGAGACAGGAATCTAATATTCCCTGTAGAAATCTACAGTAGTTATATTGCCACCCTGAGCCACACATACCTGATACAGACCAAATAAGCACAGCAGAAGTTTTGGGAACTGAAATAATATTTAAATGATAGCACAAGTGTCAGACTGACTCATGAGTGGTATCTGTGTGCAGGAGACACACAGAAGCATAGCAGTTTCTTTGAAAAATGAAATCAGTAGACAAAACACTTGATAGTATGAACCTGATCTCTAAAGGAAAAAGCCAAAAATTATCCAGCACTGTAACAGAACACAGAGCTCATACAATGTGACAATAATGTCTGGGACACAATCCAAAATTGTACAACAGGCACTCAATGGACAACTAGGAAAATATGATCAATTCTCAAGGAAAAAGATAATCAACAGATGCAAACCCTAAAATGTCACAGATGTTGAAGTAAATAAAAAATCACAAAGTAGTTGTCACAATTTTGTTTTGATAAAGGCCATTTTGACAAAGGCAAAAAAGAAATGAACTAAAAAACCTTGGAGTGAACAGAAAAATAATCATTCTCAGAAGAGAAAGATAAACTACAAAAAGAGAAATATGAGAAAACATTGAAAGTGGAAGTTATCTACATAGTAACTTAAATAAAAATTTTCTAGATGGGCTCAAAAAAATAATAAAGCATCCTGAAGCAAGAACAATAAAAATTGACAAATCTGAATAATAGAGTGAAGAAGTGGTGGACAAAGTGGTCAAAGGCTCAGAGGTCTGTGAGACAGTCTCAGAAAGTCCAGCATGATGAGCAGTTTTTCCTGTGTTTAGCAGCCATTTGTCCTCATGAGAAAAGATTCTCTTCTCAGTTTTTAATAGTGTTATTTTCTCTTTCCTTATTGATTTGCTTGAGTTCATTGTAGATTCTGGTTTTTAGCCCTTTGTCAGATTCATAGCGTGCAAATATCTTCTCCCATTCCAAAGATTATCTCTTCGTTTTATTGATTGTCTTTAGCTGTGCAAAACATTTTTAGCTTGATCAGGTCCCACATATTTATTTTTGTTGTTTCTATGATTGCCAATGGGGTTTTCTTTATAAATTCTTCCTGTAGGTTTATAGATCCAGAATTTTGCTTACACTTTCTTCTAGAGTTTTTAGGGTTTCATGTCTTAGGGTTAAATCGTTTATCCATCATCAGTTAATGTTTGTAAGTGGTGAGAAGTGCAGATCTAATTTCAGTCTTTTACATGTGGTTAACCAGTTCTCCCAGCATCATTTATCAAATGGGGATTCCTTTCCCCAGTATTTGCTTTATCTTAGAAAATACTTGGTAAAGGATGTGAAGGATCTCTACAGAGGGAGCTATGACACCCTGAGAAAATAAATAGCAGAGGTTGTTAACAGATGGAAGAACACACCATGCTCATGGTTAGGAATAATCAACACGTTAAAATGTCTATACTATCCAAAGCAATCTACAGATTTAATGTAATCTCCATTAAAACACCAAAATCATACCTTGAAGATCTTAAAAAATAATTGTTCCATGTTTCATGTGAAACCAGAAAAAAAAGCAAATATTCTATAAAAGTCTATGAAATAGGAACAAATCTGGACTAGGTGATATTACAAGTCTATATAGTAATCACAACATCATGGTAATGGCATAAGACTAAACACAGAGATCTATGGAACAGAACAGAGAACCTAGAGATGAAACCAGCCGCCTATCGCCATCTGATCTTTGATAAAAACAAACACAGAACTTCTTTTATTTTAGATATTGGTGAACAATGCCAATCTTTGGGAAACAGTGGGACAAAGAGAAACAGTGGGAAACAGTGATGTTTAGATGATTGGTATTGGAGTCTGGCTCTGTGTCACTCTCTGAGCAAGTCCAGTGCAACCTGACAGACTCAGAGTCATCTTCTGCAGATAGGGAGATGGCCTGTCTGTGTCTCTTAGGCCTGGCCATGAGCCATTCAGGGCTCATGTGACAGCTAGTGTTGCCGCCAGTTATTCTTGTCACCAGCATCAACACAGCATCATTATGTCCACCATCTTTGTCACTGTGATGCTGTCACTACTGTGGGTTCATGTTGATGACACAGTACATAGGACTTGACACATTTTTTATTCATTCATGGATTTACCAGCAAATACTTTCTGAGCATCTACTCTCCATTAGACAGATGATGGATAGGGTCTAAGTTTAGGGAAGACAGATATGAAAAAAAAAAAAAGCAGCTAAGTAGCTAAGTTGCTAGGATGAGAAGATGTGACATTATGAGGGAAAAATGAAAGGCATTACCTATTTTTCCAGGCACTGTGGGATTTCAGAGAAGGAGGCTGTTGTTGTGAGCTGGGACTGTCCACAATAATTTCAAAGAGGAGATTGAACCTGCCTGTGCCAGGAAGGAGCGGGAGGAAGACAGCTAGGCTGTGAAAGGGCCAGCAGAAGTGAGGGGCCAGGGCAGGGGACCCAGGACAGCTGCGTCACACAGGACGGATAAAGCAGATGGACACAGGCTGGCAAAGGCCACCTGAGACCCTGGGCAGAGTCAAGTAAAGGAAGATTAGTGTTGAATGCTTCATGGTCAAGTGCATTGGGCAGTTTAGACTTGAACCTCCACTCAGCCTCCTTCTGTTCTCGTAAACTTGGGTAATTTACTAAAACTCCATGTTTCTGTATGCTCATACGCAAACTATGAGCACACATAATGTAAAGAAAACTGCCTCAAAGGCTGTGAAGAGGGAGAGTTAACAGCAAACACTGAAAGCTCTTACAACAGTCCTTTGAGCCATAGGTGCTTAATAAAATGCTGGCTGTTATGATTATGGTATTCAGGAAGAATTGGAAAATGAAGAATGAACACTAAAGCAACCAACTAAGAATGTTTAGAGTTCAATTGGAAGGAACCTGCACTTTGATTTGGGGCAGTTGAAAGGGCTAAAAAGAGGAGAATGAAGTCTTGGTAGTTTTCATTAAAGGGAGACCAGGGGCATTATTTCTTCTTTCCTCTCTATTTGTTCTATCTCTTTATTTTCTTGACCACAATGGAGCATCATGGTAAAGAGAGGAAGTGTTTGTTTACCTTTTTTTAAAAAAAGCATATTGATAATACATGTGACAAGAAACAGATACCACACAAGTTGAGCAAGGATAGGAGAGTTGGGTTCTTACCAGGGGTTTTTTATTTGACTTTGGACAACTGGTACACCTTCTCAAAAGTCATTGGTTTATAACAGGACTTACTGTGTTGCTTTTAGGAAATACTAATATGAGTATTAGTAATAAGGAATTAATTTAGGAAATAATAATAAGAGTATTTGTGGAATATTTTAATTATCTTTTCTTCCTGGAGACTTAAAAGAACATCAGCACATTAACAGCTCAGAAAATTCCCTCAATAAAAATGCCCACAGGATTACACTCATTTCAGCACCTCTCACATCACTTGGGGATGGAGCATATGATCATCACAGAGAGACATGTGTCAAGGAGCCACAGTCCAGAAACCCTGGGTCAGGCCCTTCCAAGGGCCACCCCTAACACTCCTATGCTGGTAATGCAGTGGTGTCCAGTGCAGTTACAATGGGTCTTGGTGTAGCCAGGACAGAGGAGTGGCCAGTGTGAGAGCCCCTCTCTTCCACCTCTGTATTTTTCCCTTGCAAGTGAGGAGCAGAGAACATTTATACCTTTAAAGTTAGCATTTAAGGAAGACCCCTGAGGCAAGGTGTAATTGCTGGTTTCTGAAAGAGAAAACCAAGAGTCCTTCCCTGCAAATGTCAAATGCATCCTGCAGTTATTTTTCCATCACAGAAGGTCTGTGTCTTGGACAGTTTTCAAAACCTAGTCAGTCAAGTGAAACGGGATCTCTCTAGTCCTTGTCATTCCCCCAGGTAATGACACTCTTGAGTGAGTGACCCAGTGCCTGTTACTCAGTATCCTCCTCTGCCAGGCTACTAACCTGTGGGCATTCCTGCCGAGCCCCCAGGAGCGCAGGGATGGGCTGTGAGCTGCTGCTGACACCGCTTCTCCTCACCTTTACTCCGAGGGCTGATTTTTTTTAAATGAGAAACAGGCTGTGGGAGAAGAACTCTCCAAGAAGGTGAAACAAATGGGCTTCATTCAGTCTGGAGGATAATAAAAAAAGAGAGAGATAAAATAACTGTCTGCAAGGGCCAGGGGAGGTTAGACAGGAAGCAGCTGCTTGTTCTCATTAGGAAATGGAAATGAACTTCTGAGGACTGACTTCAGGTGCAGAATTATATCTGGAGGTAAAACATGAAGGAAAAGTGAAAAAGAGAACTGAACAAAAATCAGTGAAAGCCTGAATGAATGGATGAACGGATGGATGGAGGATGGAGACCAGGCCTGCCACGCGATGGTCAATTCACTATGTTCAAGGGTCACAACGAAAAATTTTAGGTAACAGCAAAATTGCTAGAAACTGTCTCTCTCAACACTGTGGCCTTTAAAGCACCTGAATTGCAGAGAGTGTGTGTAATATGGCATACTTGATAATGTTATCTGTGTTTCTTTGCACATATATTACCTCATATATACTATCTTTTTTCCTATGGATTCTGTGAGGTAAGTTATATCATCTGTCCATTTTACATATAAGGAAATTGAGGCTAAGATTTTCCTGTTCATTGAAATTAACACTAAAAATTGTAAGGCATACTACTAATTCATAAACTGTTAGAAAAAAAACTCATGGTTACTATAGAAGGAAGACATATCTTAAAAGCAGAAACGTTAAAACACATGGGAGAAGCTGCATGTCTGCATAGATGAGGTGCCCTACCTGCAATGATGAGGCTACAGTCCCCCAGCAGCTGGGGACATCTGGGCTCTGCAGCGGGGCCTGTGACATCCAGACCCTAAACCTTCATGGTGATCATCCCATCTGCTCCCCCAGGCTCAACACCCCCTGTAGTTCATGGTCGTGCTCAAGCCTCAGCATGCTCCAGTGTCTTCTCACTTCACATCATTATGTAACTGAACCCCAAGGCTGGACAATATCCTTGGAATAACTAAAATGGAATACACTGAGGTGGGAAATAATGTTTAATGGAAAGCCAGCATTAGAAGTGAAAATCATTGAATGTTCACTACCCTACCCACAAGGGTAGTGAATATACCAGAATGTCTTAGCTGAGCACGAGTGGGTTGTATTTGGATTCTCCACATCTGCTTTGAACTGGTCCTGTCTGGGAAGAGCCCCCTCTGTGGTGAGGCACATGAAGTTTATATAAGGCCTCACAGGGATGGTCATGACTTTCCTGCAACAGTTCACAGACCTAGCTCAAACATAAGCAGAATTCTCCTTAACAGTTGGGGACAATTTAGTTAAAAATTACTTTGGAAAAATAGCTTATCTCTCTTAATGGTTTCTAGATTTTGGTACTTCTTGATATGGTCATTTTGGCAGGTTTGAAACTACCAAAGGAAGTCTAAGATTTGGGACAAGGAGAGCACTTTAAGGCCGCATGTTCTTTTCTTCATGTCTCTCATAATTCTATAAACCTCTTTTCTTCTTATTCTTCATGGACTGAAAAATCCAAATTCTTTGCGTAGATACCCACATCTCCTTCCATCAGCTCCACAGAAATACTGTAGGGGATTAGACCCTCCACTAACTCCCTGTGTGACTGTGAGCACAACAGGCGGACTTTCCAAATCTCAAGGTTACCACCTATGGAAAGGGACTGACGATTCTCGCCTGGAAGAGCTGTTGTCATCACCTAATGGCATAAAATGTGTGAGCTGTGTGGCAGGTGACAGGTGGTCAGTATGCTTCACTCGCTCATCTCATTTCTTCTTTGGGATTCCACTTGGTCCTTGGGGCTGGATCACAGAACTCTTGGTGCAGATGCTCCAGATTTGTATGACTCCTCATTGCAAAGGATTCCTAAGATTTATTAAAGAAAGATTTTTATCTGTGGAAATCACTTGAATATAGTTGAATCCAGTCAATCTCTGAGCTGGAAGCAACAGAACTAAAAGCTGACCTTCCTTCTCTCTCAAGCCATTTCCCCACCTCTGTGTTCTCTTTTCGCCCAACCAGGGAGCTACTTCCATTCCTTGTATCTACATCCTTGACACCCTGGCCTCATGCTCTTTGCAGCCTGACTCCTACCCCTTCCGGGTCCTCTGCATCATGAGGGACCCCCCCAATTCCAGCACCTCCCACTTCCACTAACAGACACTGGTCCCTCCCCTGGTGGATTGGGTCTTTCAGGGTTCCAGAGTGTTTCAATTTCCAATGGAGGTCTTTAGCAAGAAGAATTTTAGGAGAACATATTGGGCCAAAATATTTTCTACGCCTTGAGAATTGAGAAATGTTTTCTCATTTTGATATTTTACTAAAGATCTATGTGCTAAGCAATCTATCTGACTGTTACCATCCATTATCTGCACGAATTCTCATATCAGCTGGCAAGGTAGCTCTTGCAGCCTCCTTTTCATCATTGTTGTGGCTGAGAAGAGAATATTCCCAAAAGACAAAGCAAATGAATTTTTAGCCATTGCCTTTCATTCTGAGAGATTCCTCCCCATCTCCACTTGGAAAAAAATGGAGCTATGATGCATTCCTGATACTACCTACCCAGAGCTGGGCCAGACTTCACGGTTGCATGGCCAGACTTCATGGTTGCAGGCCCAGTTCTCCCTAAGATACTCTTTACTTAAGACACTGGCTGTGAGTTTGAAGGTTCCCCAGGCCACCCATACTTCTGTCCACCTGGCTACAAATCTGGAGGTTCCCACTTAAGGTTTGATGCTAGAAGACCTCACAGAACTCAGGGAAACATTCCACTTATTATTTTTTTATAGCAAAATGATACAAGTCTGAACAACAAAGAGGAGAATGCATAGGGGGTAGGTCTGGAGGGTCCTAACCCGCAAGCTTTTGTGTCTTTAGGATGTGTTACCCTCCCAGCACGTCCATGTTATCACCACCCAGAGAAGCTCACCAAGCCTTAGTGCCCAGACTATGCTATTGCCATTTAATTACCAAGACATGACTGTGACCCCTTGGCCACATGATAAAACTCCATTTCCTGTCCCCTCCACTCCCAGAAGTTCAGACCGCGATCACCTGATTCAAAGCCCCACCTCTTTAGTCACATGGTTAGTCTAGCCATCATGGCTGGACACCACCTGAGCCACCTTGTTAGCATCAACTCAGCTCAGGTGTGGTCTGAGGGGCCTGCTGCAGGTAACAGAGACTCTTCTATCATTCCAAGGATTTAGAGGACCCCTCTAAGGAACTGGGGGTGAAGACCAACAAAATCCTCTGTTATAAAATAGGATATTTCTCTTTTTACCTTGCTCAGTAAGTTTATCTCATTCCTTGATATTTCCAACAAGCTGTAATTATTCTCCTTGACATCCCGAGCCAAATTTAAAAAGGCCTTGTACTACTTAAGCTCTGGAAAAATAGTAATACATTTTAAACTTCCCTTTCTTTGATCCCTGAAGCCTGAAAATGATGGAAAGTGGTGTTTATAGTATAATAGAGACATTCAGATGAAACTAGCTAAGAACAAAGAACCAAGGAGGGCAGATGGGCAGATAAATGCCCTTCAATTCTGGGGACCTGCCTTCACCGGCACTGGAACAAGTGGAAAAGGTCCTGGATTTCATGGTTGAGTTTCATTTCTTCTCACCTGTAGAAGGTATGTGTTCTCGGGCTGGGATAAAGGTGGAATGAGAGTGCGTGTGGGCCCAGCTGCAGCCTGACCTTGAGCAGGAAATCAGTGACAGCAACTGCTAGCCTAACTAGACTGTTAATCACAGCATGGGGGAGACAAGGTAAGGCTCTGGCATGACCTCCTGGGGTCATCCTGGGCCCCTTTACTTCTTAGCATCTTATCATGGGCAGTTGCTTCAGATTTTCTGTGCTTGAGTTTCCTCCTCTGTGAAATGAGGTTAATGTATGTGGTTACCACTTAGAGTTCTTAAAAACACTCACATTGTCTAATACATGTAGTACAATGCTTAGGAAAAGGAAATGCTTACAAGATGTTAGCTATTCTCAATTGTTTTCCAGTCTCTTTGGAGTCTCCATTTGGAGCCTGGAGACTTGGTTTCCAGACCATATGCCTCACCCGAGTAGCCAAGTAACCTGGGTTCTGCAGCTGCTAACAGAGGCCATTGGGTTAGAGGGTCTGGTTTACTGGTTCCCAAAAGACCTCCTATTGCTCATGGAAGACCAGATCAGGAAGATTAGGGACTGAGGGTTCACCGGTGAGAGGGGTTAGCCCAGTCGCCATCCCTGCCTCTTCTCACTGCCCCACTTTCCTATCACTTTCTCCACCATACTCTTATCAAAACCAGCAGCTCACAAACTCAGTCCCCCATCCTTGTCTTTCCTTCCCCGTACAGCCCCCTACTCATCAATAAATCCCTCATTGTTGTCTCAGTTCTACTTCTACAAAATATATTTTTCAACAAAAACCTTCTGAGAAGATTATGTGAGGAGCATATGATATGGGTAGGAGTTATTAACAGGATAGGGATGCCTAGGGTCCTCATCCTTACAAAAAAAGTACCACTTCAAGGCTGGGGTGCCTTTTCATTAAAATTACCACTTTACAATTCTCTGGCCCTTTAGCTTGAGAACCAGCAGCTCAGCCCCCAGGGAAGTAATTAAGAAAAGAAAGACATTTATTCAGTTGAAGAATAGGCAGAGGGGCTGCCAGCTCAGCCTTGGATGTTTATGCTGGATCCAAACCCCCTGGAGGACAAAAAAGTGCCAGCTGTTGCCACCCTGGGATCCCTCAGCCTACTTACAGAATGCCTGCAATGGGGCTCATATTGTGATGTGCAGCTTGCTGATCACAACAACAACATCCTCACCTGCTCCAAAAGTTACTAGCCATGCACTCAATTCACATGGAAAGTACACAGGTAGGCATGAATGTCCTTCTTTTACAGGTGAGTAACTAGAACTCAGCAAAGTTAACCTGCTTGTTTAATACAGTATCTGCCTTCTTTCTCCCATTGAATTCTCTGTCCAGGGTCTCTTTCTCTCTACCCCCCAAACCCCCACACACTTCTGGACACAGAAAGAAAAGAAAAGAACCTGCTCAGCTACTGTTGTCTACCAGGGACTCGGAAGAGGGGAAATGGCAGCACAAGACACAGACATTTGAGGTCATTGTCTTAGTAAGTGGTTTCTCTTATGGGGGACGTCCTGCCCCATGAGGCGGATTTAGGGTTGAGGGAGTTAGGGAATGTCAACAGTTGTTCTTTCAGATTTGGTTCACATCCAGCACAGAGACACTGCCAGCTATGACCTGCCATCCCATGGGGCTTATTCATAACTATGACACCTGATAGCACATTCTGAAGCCCCCTGACAAACGCCCCTGCCAAAAATGCCAGCAGCTCAATTTTCCCACTTTCTGTTGCTGTGAAAAATATAGTAATGAATGACACTGATCCCTTTTGACTTATCAATGACTGAGAAACTGAGTGCAGTGTGTACCCAGACAGTCAGGTGGTGAGGGATGGTGGCCATGTTTCCGCACCCTGCAGAATCCTATAGAAAACACACCTCTAGTGAACTCTGCAGGTCAGAATCTCTGGGCACGTGAATTATGGAATGTATAGCTCAAGCCCCTGGCTTCCTATTTTGTTATCCCTTTGGAGGTACAGTGCATAGGACCTTTGAAAATTTTCCTTTATTTGTATAAATTTATGGGATATATATATATTATTCTTTTTTTATTATATCATGGTTGTGTACATAAATATAATCATGGGGTACAATGTGTTGGTTTTATATACAATCTGAATATTTTCATTGAACTGATCGACATAGCATTTGTGGCATTTTCTTAGTTATTATGTACAGACATTTGTATTCTACATTTAGTAAGTTTCACCTGTACCCTTCTAAGATGCACCATAAATGTGGAGGGAGAGTAATGAGTAATTTATGGGATATACGTGAAAATTTGTCACTTGCATAGTGCAATGGTCAAGTCAGGGCTTTTAGGATATCCATCACATGAATAGTGTACGTTTTATACCTTAACCAATTTCTCATCTTTCTCTCCTCTCTGACTTCCCACCCTTCTGAGTCTCTGTTATCTGTCTTTCCATTCCCCATGTGATATTTGTCTTCCTGTGTCTTTTCATTTCATGTAAAATAATGACCTCCACCTAATTTGCAAAAGACACTAATTTAATCTTTTTTTTAGTCATCTAATATTATTCCATTGTGTATGAACACATTTTCTTTACTCATTCATCCATTGATGGACACTTAAGTTGAGTGCATATCTTTGCTATTGTGAATAGTGCTGTGAAAATCATGTAAGTGAAAATATCTTTTTGATATACTGATTTTTTTCCTTTGAGTAAATAACTAGCGGTATGATTGCTGGATCAAATGTTAGTTCAATTTTTAGTTTTTTGAGAAATCCCTAGACTGTTTTCTATAGAGGCTATACTAATGTCCATTCCTACCAACAACATATAAGTGTTCCCTTTTCTCTACATCTTCTGCAACATCTGTTATCTTTTGTCTTTTTAATAATGGCCATCCTGCTGAGGTAAGATGATGTCTCATTGTTTTGTTTTGCATTTCCCTGATGATTGGTGACACTGAGCTTTTTTTTCATGTACCTGTTGGCCCCATTTGTATGTTTTATTTTGCAAAATGTTCATGTCCTTTGCCCATTTTTGAATGAGATAATTTGGGGGTTTGGTTGTTGTTGTTATTAAGTTGTTTGAGTTCCTTGTATTATATATTCTGAATATTAGTGAATGTTAAATGAATCATTTGTAAATAGTTTATCCCATTCAACAGGTTGTCTCTTCACTCTGTTGATTATTTCTTTTGCTATGTAGAAGCTTTTTAGTTTAATTATGTCCCATTTGTCTATTTTTGTCTTTATTGCCAATGCTTTAAAGATCCTACTCATAAAATTTTGCCTAGACTAAGGTCCAGAAGACTTTATCCCATGTTTTCTTCCTGAGTTTTCATAGTTTGGGGTCTTGTATTTAATTCTATAATCCATCTTGACTGATTTTTGTATATGGTGAGCGATAGGGGTCAAGTTCTGAGAGTCAGAACAAGATAACAATGCCAATTTTCACCACTCCTCAACAACATAGGACTGGAAGTCCTAGCTACAGAAATAAGGCAAGAGAAAGAAATAAAAGGCATCTCATTGGAAAAGAGGAAATAAAATTACCCCTGTTTGCTGATTATATAATCCTATATCTAGAAAAATGTAAAGAATCCACAAAAAAACCCTGTTGTTAGATTTATAAATAAATTCAATAAAATTGAAGGCCACAAAATCAAAGTACAAACATTAATAGCCTAGAATAATCTAGCTTAGAAGGAAATCAAGATGACAATCCCATTTAAAATAGCTACAAAAATATTCAGGAACAAATTAAACTAAGGAATGAAAGATTTCTACAAGGAAAACTACAAAGCACTGATGAAGAAATTGTAGATAACACAAACAAATGGAAAAAATTTTCATCCTCATAGGTCAGAAGAATTAATATCATTACCATGACTATACTGCCCAAATCAATCTCCAGATTCAATTTAATCTGTATTAAAATGCCAACATCATTTTTCACAGAATTAAAAAAAAACAAAAATCCTAACCCTTAAATGGAATCATACAAGAACCCAACTAGCCAAAGTATTCTTGAGCAAAAAGAACAAAGCTAGAAGCTCACATTACCTAACTTCAAATTATGTTACAAGGCTGCAGCAACTAAAGCAACATGGTACTGGTGTAAAAATTGATACATAAATCAATGGAACAGAAGAAAGAACCCAGAAATAAGGCACATATTTACAGCCAGCTTTGAAAAGGATGAAAATAACGTATAATGGAGGAAGGACAGCCTCTTCAATAAATGATGCTGGGAAAGTTGGATACCCTTATGCAGAAGAATGGAATTTTCGACCAGTTAGTATAATGATGTTAGCTATAGGAATGCCATATACAGACTTTATTATTTTGAGGTTTGTTTCTTCTATGCCTAGATTACTGACAGTTTTCATCATGAAGGGATGTTGAATTTTGTCAAATGCTTTCTTGGCATCTATTAAGATGACCATATGGTTTTTGTCTTTGATTTCATCTATGTGACATAGCACATTTGATGATTTGTTTATGTCGAGCCATCCTTGCAACTCTAGAATAAAACTTTCTTGATTATTGTGTATTGTCTTTTTGATGTGCTATTGAATTCAAGTAACTAGTATTTTGTTGAGAATGTTTGTGTCTGTATTCATCGAGGATATTGGTTGGTAGTTTTCTGTATCTTGTTGTTTCTTTATTTGGTTTCTGTATCAGGGTGATACCACAGAATGAGGTAGAGAGAATTCCTTTCTTGATTTGTTGGAAAAGTTTCAGGAGGATTGGTATTAGGTTTTCTTAGCAAGTTTGGCTACATACAATTCTAAATATACAATTATATACAATACACATATATACAATTCTAAATATATATATATATATATATATATATATATACACATGTATATTGAATTGTTATATCCTCTCAGTGAATCACTTCCTTTATCATCATATACAGTATTGACCCTGCAATCTGAATGCTCCAGAACTCAAACAGCTTGGAATGCAGACAAAAATATTGAGCAAATTTTACCCAAAATCCTCATGTTGCTTTGGAATCTGAACGTCCAGCACATCATTCATGTGTTTTTGTGCATACATTTCCACAGCACTGGGGCCACCCATAAGCTTTGTCATTCAGTTCATTGTTAGAAGCTGCAGTGAAAGCATGTCGTGTGATTTTTGCTGCTAATTTTATTCTTTTTGTGCCTGTTTTGTGTTTTTTTAATGTATACATAATAACAACTAAGTGTATTCACCATGGGTCCTAAAAAGTGCAGTGAGGAAAATAAGAGTAAGAGAAAAGCCATTAGAGCTACGACCGAAGTTAAGAAAGATCTTATCACTAAGCATGAAAGTGGTACACATGTGGCTGATCTCACTACTATGTTCAGGATGCCTAAATTGACCGTTCATACAATTTTGAAAAATAAAGAAGCTACCAAAGCAGCTGATGTGGCAAAAGGGATTACAACACTGATCTCTAGGAGACTGAAAACTATGGAAGAGATGAAAAAACTCCTGTTAGTTTGGATTAATGAAAAACAGCTGGCTGGTGATGTGATTTCTGAGACAATAATTTGCAAGAAAGCCAAGGTCCTCCATGATAATTTAGTGAAAGGAGTACCTGATACTAGTGCTCAAAAGGAGAAGTTTAAAGCCAGTAGAGGGTGGTTCTACAACTTAAAGAAAAGGACTGGGAGCCACAGAGGTATTGTGTACAGATAGGCTGCTGGTTCAAATTTGGAAGAAGCAGAAAAGTTTGTAAAGGAGTTTAAGGAGTTTATGAACAGGGAAGGGCATTTTTTGAACCAATCATTCAATTGTGATGAAACAGACCTTTATATTTTTAACTTTATTAATTTATATTTTGATACAAATATTATTTGTTAATATTTTACCTTAAAATCCAATGTATTTACTGTTAAAATCATTTTGAAAATTTGAGCTTGTGGGACTAGGAACAGATTGGTACAGTTTCTATTATTTTAAAAGGAAAAATTTGTCTTGGAACTTGAACAATTTGTAACTCAAATGGGGTTCTGGAATGAATTAAGTTCAGATTCCAAGGTATCACTCTAATTCCATTCTTTTTTTAAATTTAAGATCTGTTTCATTTGATATAAATATAGCCACTCCTGCTTGCTTTTGTTCTCTGTGTAGAATATCTTTTTCACACTTTTGGTCTTTACAGGTAAGGTGACTTTCTTACATGCAGCCGTATAGCTGGCTCATTTCAGAGGAGGGAATTCATTCAACCAACCTGTATCTTTTAAGTGTAGCATTTAATTTCATTTATTTTCAAGGTTATTATTGATGTATTTGTTGAATTTTTTCTTATCATATTGTTAATTATATTATAGATGTTTTAATAATTTTTTGTTTCTTTTTCTCTTCTTGTTAGTCTTTGCGTTTTGGTGCAATTCTATAGTGGTGCCATTCAATTTCTTTTCTCCCTCCTTTGTGTCATTGCTTAGTGAGTCTTACATTTTTATGCATTTTCATTATGGTAAATGTCATCCTTTCAGATCTATGTTTAATATTCCTTAAGCATTTCTTATAGGGCCAGTCTAGTAATGAATTTCTTCAGTGTTGCTTGCCTAGAAAAGACTTTATTTCTCCTTCGGTTATAAAAGTTAATCTCCCTGGATATAGTATTCTTGGTTGCTGGATTTTTTTTTTTTTTTTCCTTAGCACTTCAAATATATGATCCCATTCTCTTCTGGCCAGCAGGGTTTCTGCTGAGAAGTCTGCTATTAGTCTGATGGTATTTCTTTTATAGATGACTAGATGCTTTTTTCTTGTTTTTAGAATTTACTCTTTCACTTTGACTTTAGTTAGTCTAATTATAATGTGCAGTGATGAAGTCCTTTTTGCAGTTTGATTATCTGAGAATCACTGACCCTCCTGTATCTGGGTATCTGAATCTTTTGCTAGACTTGGGAAGTTTTCATCTATTATTTTATTAAATATGTTTTCTAGACTTTTTCTAGACTTTTTGATCTTTCTTTGCCTTTAGGGATATAGATAATTTATAAATTTGATCACTTTTTCCAGACTTTTTGATCTTTCTTTGCCTTTGGGGATATAGATAATTTTTAAATTTGATCACTTAATATCCCAAATATTTTGAAGGCTATGCTCATTCTTTCTTGTTGTGTTTTGTTTAGTTTTGACTGACTGGATTATTTCAGAAGATCTGCTTTCAAGTTTTGAAATTCTTTTTTCTCCTTTGTCTACTCTACTACCAGAAAATTTAGAATGTATTTTGTGTTTTTTTCAATGAATTCTTCAGTTTCAGAATTTCTGAGCTTTACTCCATTTTGTTTTGTTTTGTTGGCTTTTAAAAAAAAACACAGTAGGACCTCTGTAAGTTGACCACCCAAGGGATTTTACCAAATTAGTCAACATATTGAGGTGATCAACAAAAGGAACTAATCTTACTGTATTATGATTATGTGTGATTTAGGGAAATTAGGTCAACTTAAGGAGGCAGTCAATTTAGGGAGGTGGTCAACTCGAGAGGCTCTACTATATCTTCCTTTTTGGTAATACTGACTTGACCTGTTGAGTTCTTGGTATTATATTTCAGCTTCTTTATAGTCAATATCTTGAGTTTTTCTGGGATTGTTTCTTTTTGGTTCAAATCTGTTGTTAGATAATTATTGTGTTCCCTTGGGAGTTTCATTGTTTTTTTGTTTGTTTGTTTGTTTGTTTTTTGATGTTTTCTATGTCTTTACATTAACTTCTGTATATATAGTTTGTAGCAGTCACTTCTCACTATTTTTTTTTCTTACTGGGATTTTTTAATGCTTTCTATGTCTTTACATCGATTTCTGTACATCCAGTGTATAACAGTCACTTCTTACTATTTTTTATTTTAGTGGGGGGCTTTTCTCTGAATATGTGTTTATGATGTTGGTTTTGCTTCTGTATGCATGCAGTAATAAAATCTTTGTAAGGTTTATTTGGACAAAAGCAGCATTAGTGGTATCTGTTGTTTCCTTAGTACTTAGTACTTTAGGGGGGCTTGCATTCAGGCTCCTCAATGGCAAGGGCATATACCCGTCATGACTGGCAGGAGTGGAGCTATCCTCTGGCCCTTACAAGAATGCTCTGGTTAAGGGTGGCAGCCACTGCACTGAGGTTTGAACAAGGAGAGAGTGGGACTGGTCCCAAATGCCACAGCCTTGCTTGGCAGGTGGAAGACACACATCTCTCTTATATCCCAGTCTTGGTGGGGCATGCTCATCACTCCTAGCTGTTGAAACAGACCTAGCTGCTCTGGCAGACATGGCAGTTCACAGAAAGCCCACAGCTCAGCTCTGGCCATGGGAGCCCCTGCCCAACTCAATACCAACTCCTTGCAGTGACTGTCTCTTACTTGGGTCCCAGAGGCAACACCCACGTCCTTTGCACTGATGGCTAGAGACACGTTCTGCTCATTCCTCCCTCTTAGCTGGAAGAGTCCACCCACCCTTGGACCTCAAGCAACAGCCTGAGTTTCCCTAGTGCCTAGGAACAGTGCTGCCAGATCCCAGGATAGTACATAGTCTGTTAAAAGACAGGATCAAAAGTGGTCTCTTGTTATAGCCTCTTAGTTTTCAGGAAGGGCATGCAACCCAGAGTGAGTTCCTTCCCTGGAGCTGGTTCTTCTTACCATCTCTTGGCCACTCCCTAAGTTAAATTCAGGGATTGGGAGGCCAAGTGCTCTCCCATAGTGTAGATTATAGGATTCCTCATTCCTACTTTGGGAAAGTGGACTACCAAATGACACTCATTCACCCCCTCTCCTGTGAGTGGTCGCTGTGACTCCCCACTGGTCCTGGCCAAGCAGGCTTCCTGTTTTTCTTTTCCTTCCTAGTTTTGTTGCTTTCTGTTGCTTTTCTGTTAAACTTCCATGTTTCTTTCTGGATAATGTATTCGAAGTTTGATTGTTTACGCACTACTTTGGTTCTCCTAAGTGGATGAAATGTGCATGAAATGTTTCTAGTAAGACATCTGGAAAAAAGATCAGGCTTTGAAAAACCCATGGTGACTTTAAACCACATCTAATAATTATTCAACATCCCTCCAAGCAAGAGGTGGAAACTAAACTCCTTCCACTTGAATGTGGGTGCTGGCCTTAATAATTCCCTTCAACTGAAAGTGACACTGGATGACTGCCAAGGATAGGTCGTAAAAGGAAATAACCTTCACCTGATTCTCTCCTCCTCATGATGCTTGCCCTTGGTGCCTGCCTGTCATGTGTGAAGAAGACTTGGACGCACAGAGAATTCTTGAGTGGAGGATTCAGAAACAGCCCTGCCAATGTCTAGACTCATGAGTGAGGAAGCCTTTCAGATGACTCCAACCCAGACATCACCTCACTTTAACTGCTGAGACACCCTGAAAGAGAACCATCCACTGTGTCCGATTAGTCCACAGATCTGTGAGATTATTATAATAAACAATTATTGTTTTCCAAGACACTAAGTTTAGGCTGCAGTGTTAGGAAAAGGAATGACTAAAGGCACATATATTAACATGTACACTGTTTCTTCTGGAAAATTATTCTTTTAGGTAAATGTAATAAGTTAACTTCAGTTGGAATAGATTTGCTTGTGGCTGTGTTCTTGCTTTCACTATGCAGGGCAATATTGAACCTGTAGTAATAATGGGTCAGATATAGGGCTGGCCCCCAGACTTTTGCCATCTGAATGGCTCAGTGTGGCAATGTTTGTTCCATCAGAAATCTTTGCCAGACCCCACTGAGGGGGTGGGGGGAGTGGTGAAGCTCCACCACCAGGAGGCCCTGCTGAGTGCCTAGAGTGATAGAGCACCAGTGCCTGGGGACGCAGACTGCACAGAACAGCACACAGGATTTCCCCAAAGTCAGAAAGGGGGGACCGCTGTCTACAGCTCTGTTGTCTCTTTCAACAAGTTCTAGGTGTCCTGGCATAGGAATGAGAAAGTGGAGAAGAGTTCAGCTCCCTGCAACACTAACTGTGGCCCCAGGCACAGTTCAATAGCCTTGAATTCTATTGTGTCACCTTCTTCACCATGTTGCAGGGCTTTCATGAAGGCTACAGAAATATGCATAAAGGTTATTTTACCCAAGAAAAGTAAAAGTATGACCACAGTAAAAGCCTCATAAAAGAATTTTTATGTTAACTTTATTAAAAATAGCAAAAAATTAGAAATAGTGTAATTCTCTATCAACAAGAGAGTGAATGAACAAACTGCACTATATTTATATAATAAAAACCAACTCAGAAATAAAAAGGAACAAGTCATAAATACATGCAACAATATGAATGAGTCTCAAAAACATAATGCTAAATAAAACACAGACAATGACACACAGTATAATTCCTTTTATCTGAAGTTCTAGAACAGGTAAAACATTTTTTGTTCTGAAAATGATCCAGAAGGTTGGGAAAAACTACTGTGGAATTGATGGAGAGAATAGATGTGTATGGTAGAGGGCACTTTTTGGGTTGGGGTCATATCCCATATTTTGTCTTACACAAGTATGTTCCTTTTGCAAACTCATACAATGGTTTCCTTAAAGTCTGTATGTTACCCTGTGTTTAAGTTTTACCTATGAAAACAAAAACTATAAACCCATATATAGTGCTGGTTAATGATATACTGAGGTGTTTGGGATGACCTATCAGAATGTGTGCAACTCGTTTCAAAAAGGATTGAAAATAAGATTATTTGATGGATGGATACATGGACAGAAATTGATTGAAACAAAGAAAAATGCTAATTGTGAAATTTAGGTGATAGGTAATGCTATGGTTTGACTGTGTCCCCCAGATTTTATATGTTATAAACTTTACCCACAAATTCATCTGATGACTGCAGGTAGGGCCTCTGAGAGTAATTAAGATTAGATGAAGTCATAAGGATGGAGCCTCCACAATGTGTCTGATGTGTCTGTTTGTAAGGAGAGGAGAGAGACTTGAGTAATCCTCTCTTGGTTTCTGTCTGTGATACCTTTGACTTTGTCATGATGCAGCTTGAGGCCCCCACCAGAAGCTGATCAGACAGATCACTCAATCTTGGACTTTCTGACTTCCAGAACTGTAAGAAATAAATCTCTTTTCTTGATAAGCTACCTAGTTTCAGTTATTTGGTTATGGCAGCAGAAAACTAACTAAGACAGAAAGTTGCTACTAACAAGTGGGGCTTTTCCTATAAGTTTTTGAAAATTTGTAAATTCCTTTGGAACTAAGTCATGGGTGGAGGTTGAAAGAATCTGCAGCAGTAGGCTAGAAAAATACTGCCAAATTGCCATAAATGGAGCATTAAGAGTGACTTTGATGAAAGCCTGAAGAAGACTCCCAAACTAGAGAGAGCCCAAGTCTTCTTAGATATTATTTAAGTGGCCATGACCAGAATGTTGATAGAAATATGGACAGTCAAGGCCATTCTTCTGAGGATTCATGCAGAAATGAAGAACAAGGTATGGAAACTGGAGGAAAGGCCATCCTTGTTAAACAGTTGCAAAGATCTTGACTGTATTGTGTCAGTGCCCTATAGCTTCATGGAATACACAGCTTAACTGCAATGAACTGGGGTATCTGGCAGAAGAGATACCTAAGTAGAAAAGCATTCAAGCTCTTGTGTGGCTACTTTTAACTACATACAGTGAAATTTAGGGTAAAGAAATGAGGCAACAATGAAATTTATAAATAAAATAAAAGCAGAGCAGAACAATTAGAAAAATTTGCATCCTGACCACATGGTAGAGAATGAAAGAGCAATTTCAGTAGAGGAAACTAAAGGTGGGACCAAATGACTGATGAGGAGATTAATATGGAGAGAATAAAACCAGAGGCTATTCACCAAAACAATGGAAGAGAAACCCTGAAGACATTTGAGACTGCTCCTTCCAGCACAGGCCCAGGGATGTTGGAGGCAGAATAGAGTCCAGGGATGGGCTACTGCCCAAGGGGGCCTCTAATCTCTGCTCCTGCTCTTTTGCACAGTGTTCCTTGGCTGTCCCAGCTATGGTCAAGTGATCTCAGGTGCAACCCAACCCCCTGCTCTGGAAGGTATAAGTCGTATACCTTGGCAGAGTTCATGTGATGTTTAGTGATGTTTATGCTGCAGGTGTGCAGAACATAAGCGCTGTGGAGGAACAGTGGACTAGAGAGATTCCAATGAATGTATCAAACAGCCCTGGGAGCCCAGGCAGAGACTTACTAGTAGAGCAAGAGAAGTCATATGAGGGGAATGCTTAATGGATCCTTAGATGTAGGACCTCCATTGAGACCCCAGAACCACAGAATTCCCAGATTATGGTACCAGCCCAGAATTGCTGAAGTCTGGGTTAAGACAAGCAAGGATACAGCCTTGAGGCCCAGCCCCTCCACTGGTATGTCTAGGAGTCAGTGCATGGGGTGAAAGATCATTCTTCAGTCTTAAGACTTAATGCTACTTTCATGGTTATTCTTTGGATTTACTTGGGACCAATTATTCCTTTCTTCTTTCCTGTTTCCCCCCTTTGTAACGAAAATATCTATCCTCTCCCACCATTGTATTTTAGGAGCTGTTGTCAGCTTCTAAAATACATGTCTGTCCCACCATTGTATTTTAGAAGCTGACAACACTTTTTGATTTCAACAACTCAGAGTGAAGGGAGTTTACCCTGGGTTGAATTGTGTCTTAAGGCTTACTCATTTCAGGTGAGACTCTGGACTTTGGAATTTTGAGTTGTTGTTGGAATGAGTTAAGACTTTGGGGTTAATGGGATGAAATGAACATAGTTTTCATTTGAGAATATATATTTTAGGGACCAGGGATGGAATGCTATGGTTTGAATGTTTTCCCCCCAAATTTCACATGCTGGAAACCCAATCCCCGAATCCACCTGTTAATCAGAGATGGGGCCTTGAACATCCCAGAGCGGGTCCCCGATGATGAAATTGCTGGCTGCCCTAGGAGAAGAAAAGAGACTTGAGCATACAAGCACACTGCTGCCTGTTGCTCTCCAGCCATGGGATGCTTTCATGACACAGCCAAATGGCCCTCGCCAGAGGCCAGCACCATGCTTTTGGACTGCCCAGTCTTCAGAACCATGAGCTAAATAATTTCTGTTCTTTATAAATTACTCATTCTACTATATTCTATTACAGCAATAGAAAATGAACCAAAACAAGTACATGGCTTTTCACTTTAAAGTTATTTCAACTTATCTTTATTTGAAAGGTTTTGCAATAAAAATTGATAAAAAAGGTGGTCACAAATCTCAGCATGGTCCCATCCCCCACCTCTAGGATACTTTGTGGACATAAATAAAAACTTGCTTTTTAAAAAAATTTCTAAGAAGAAAGGCATTTTGTGCATAAAATGTGTGTTGTGGGGGACTTGGTTAGATCTGTGCAACATTTTCATTGCAGGCTTGTGCTACGCTATGGAGAGGGAGGTGCACTTTCTCTTTGCATGTAGTTAGCTCTTTACTGCAACATAGTTAGCTCTCATGCCAAATACCTACAAGACAAGATACACGTACTAAAAGGCAGGGGCCACACACCAGGAAGTGCCCTCCACTCATTCCAAAATCCACTCAAAATTCCAAAGTCCAGAGTCCCACCTGATATGAATAAGCCTTAAGACACGATTCAACCCAGGGACTGGCAGAGTCCAGGCTCTCATTTCCTGTCATCTTTGATGTTCTGAGTACAAAGCACAAATTACAGAGCATATGTGTGTGCTACACCAGGGTGCTGAAGTAGAGTAAGGAAAGCCATATTTTAAGTCAATAAGGGAAGCGGGTATTTTTCAGGAGGTTCTAATTGTGCCTTCATGTAGGCTTATTTTGTGAACCAGAAAACCATGCTAATATGACAGACTCTAAATGGGGAAATCAGTGGAAAATGCTTGCTTTGCAGAGATTTATTTTCATTATGCTGTAAACCAAATGTCTGTGCACATTAACAAGTGTGTTGTATGGTAACTTATCTTAGACTTTGGGCACACAGTCACTGTGTATCAGAACAGACCAAGTGACCGTTGGTGTCATTGACTGTGGGGAGAGGACAGTGCTAGTTCAGCCCCGAAATCCTGCCCTGTGCTGCCTTCTTATCCACAGCTGCATGTACAGGGTCCAGTGCAGGTCGGCCCTGGGCTGTCACACTGGGGCTTTCACCCCCAGTGGCCACCACAGGAGCAGAGCCCAGCCCAGGCACATGCCTGGGTTCTGTACCTAGTGCCCACACCTCACACCTACAGGAGATCTGGCTATTAGATGGACTCAAACCTCAGTGTTAACTTGGTCACACACTATTATTGTCACCTCTATCTTCGGGGACCATGTCACACCTCATGCTATTGAAGGGAAGGTGGAAATAGAAGTGAATACAAAATGCCCAACACATTCCTGGCCATAGTAGATAACAAAGACAACAAATAAAACCAAAACATAGATAATAACTACAACAATTCAAACAATTCCTATCAATACTGAATCTTTACTACGTACTGACAACCATTCCAAGTTCATTTATTATCTTACTTAACGCTCTTGACAACCCTGTGAGATCCTGTTGGAGAAAGCGGTTAACTGTTCCTTCCATGCAGAAAGACTTGGTTCCTGCCCCACATCCTCTTTCTGCGAGGGAACAAGGAGAGAATTATCTGACTGGTGCGTTCAGGAGTAGGAACTGGGCATGTCCTCAGTCACTTTCTCCTCCTTTTTTGGGTATTTGTCATGTATGAGAGCCCCTGTTTGCCTCTGCCCCTTTATGCCATGGGCTCCCAGGCACAGGCTCTGCCCAGGAAGGAAGGTCTACAGCTCCCCTCTTCACCTGGGACTGCATGGATAGCTCTCATCGGGGATTTGGTGGGAGAATCTCTCCAACTGCTCCATCGCTGGTGGGTGGTGGCACTCTGCTATCCATCGGTGTGGCTCTCTTCTGATTATTGAAGTCCCCCTTGCCCAATTTAAACAAGATCAAGGAAGTCTACACCTAAGTGGTAAGCAGAATGGTGGTGTGGCCATTCTCACAGTGGGGATGTCGTCCTGAGCTGGCATCACTTGTGCCTCATAGCAGGAGGAAGAAGACCAGCCTCATTTGACAAGAGATGGGGTGGTATAGACACACAGACTTTGGAGAAGGGACATGATTTCCTGAAGGTAACAGGACTTGGGCTGGGCCTTGCTGAATGGTGGCACATTCCAGGCCATTTGTGAGATGGGTGATTCCCTCAGTGGGCGTGGTAGGCCTGACAGGGTTGCTCACTGTCTTGCAAAATTTATCCAGGTGACCTACGACTCTCACAGTGAACTTCCAGGCAGATCAAGAGTGAACATCACAGGGTGCCCATCCTGTGCCTGCTCTTCCTCCCACTTCTTTCACTCTCATTACCACAGAAGGGCCCCTCAATGGCAGGCCTGAGCTGTGGTCCGGACTTCAGGTGTCTTCTGCCCCCAGGGCATGGCCTCACCAAGAGCTCAGGAAAAGCTCCAGGGCAGTCTGGCATCCCAGGAGGCCCACTGCAGAGGTTCTGGAAACACAGCACTAGAGTTTGCAATTGTTGTTTGTTTTCCTTCTCTTCGCAGCTTTCTTTTTCTTATTTTATTTATTTATTTATTTATTTATTTTTTTGAGACAAAGCCTCAAGCTGTCACCCTGGATAGAGTGCCGTGGCATCACAGCTCACAGCAACCTCCAATTCCTGGGCTCAAGCGAGTCTCCTGCCTCTGCCTCCCAAGTAGCTGGGACTACAGGCGCCCGCCACAACACCTGGCCATTTTTTGTTTGCAGCTGTCATTGTTGTTTGGCAGGCCCGGGCTGGATTCAAACCCGCCAGCTCAGGTGTACGTGGCTGGCGCCTTAGCTCGTTGAGCCACAGGCGCCGAGCCTATTTAAATTTTTTAAAGTAATTACTTCTACGAAAAGAGAATTATACAAACAATATTATTTCCGCCTCTACTTGAAACATCTTCGGAGCTACATACACTTCCCTTTCCTTCAGGTTTAACATGGTTGTGCCACACAACCCTGTGGGCCGTGACCATGAGCCAGAGGCACCAGAAACGACTGAGCACTCTCCACGGCGCTCACGTCCTCTTGGAAAGCAAACATACTTTTGAAATGTAAGTACAAAAAGAAGGCATCTTAAATATTTTTTCTCTAAATGACAAAAGATATACAGATTTATTTCTTTTTATCCTTTCTGTGACCACTATCAGAAGAGTTGTTTGTTTTTTTTCTAGCAGCAGTAAACATTAGAAAAGTTTTCATTTCCTTTTCTTTCTTTCTTTTTTTTTCTTTTTAGAGACAGAGTCTCACTTTATCGCGGTAGAGTGCTGTGGCATCACACAGCTCACAGCAACCTCCAATTCCTGGGCTTAGGCGATTCTCTTGCCTCAGTCTCCCGAGTAGCTGGGACTACAGGTGCCCACCCCAACGCCTGGCTGCTGAGCCACAGGCGCCGCCCCTTTTTCTTTTTTTCAGACAGGGTCTTGCTCTGTTGCCCAGGCAGAGTGCCGTGTTATCATCATAGCTTACTGAAGTGACCTCAAAATCCTGGGCTCAAGCAATCCTCCTACCTCAGCCTCCCCATTAGCTGGGACTAGAGATACATACTATCACAATCAGCTGATTTTTCTTTTTCTTTCTTTCTTTTTTATTTTTTATTTTTGGAAGAATCATAGTCTCACTATTTTGGTCAGGCTCGTCTCAAACTCATGACTTCAAGCAATTCTCCTGCCTCGGCCTCTGAAAGTGCAAGGATTATAGGTGTGAGCTGCTGTACCTAGCCGTCTGGACTTCTAATGAAATATTCTTATAGAGGAAAAAGAAATCACTGGATGGCAAGAAAAGAAATGGAGAATTAGGGAAAAAAGCATAAGCTTTATGAACCTGAAAATGACATTTAAATTTGGCTTCCTTTAAAAGCAGCTTGATTATGGGGCAGACAGCTCTGCTCTTTGCCCAGTTGAGTCTGCCCCCCATTTAGAAACTGTTCTGCTAGGCTCTTTGTCACCAACTTCCTCATCTTGCAGAAAAGAAGTTGCCTACCATAGTATTAAGATCAGAAAAGGTCAGCAGATAGACACAGAGCAGAACACCACAGCCACAATCTTCGGCATGACCAGTGGCACAGGAAATGGAACTAAGATATATAAAGGGCTGGCCACCTCCATATGCAGATGCAGCCCTGGGTTTGTTTTCTTTTCATTATTATTTTTTTTCTTACCAATAACTAAAAAAGTCAATTAAAATCTCACCCTTTAAGCTCCACAAGTTCAGTCACAGCCCATTTTTTCATGCTTAAAGATTTTCTCATTAAGTGTAGTAATTTCTTACAAATTGCACTAATAAAAGTAAGTCCTGCTGGGTGTTTTCCCCCTTTTTAACTGCTGCCTTTTCATTGATGTGTTAAATTAAAACCCCAGGCACAAAGAGCAGAGTAAATGCAAAGTCTTCTTTGTCAGAATCCATTCCTGTAGACTGTGAGATCTCTCTGGTTTTATTTTTGTTTTTATTTGAGCTAACTGTGAGTCCTACTTTATAGCCGCAGGAAGAAAGATATTGAAGGTTTCTTGGCCTCAGCACTCTGTAGAATATGGTAGAGTGAGCTAATGAGAAACTAGAAAAATGATATCCAGTTAGTTCACTGGCTTAATTTAAGCTCTTTTTATGGAAGACGACATCATGACATATTTTTATTCTGGATGAAGAAACATTTCTCATCTTAAACAGCGTGGGCATAAGAATAGATCTGTTCCCAAGTCACCTGGCAAATTGTAAGTTTCCTGATCAATGGGTGGGTTCCACAGTATTCAATGGTCTTGTAATTTTTTACTAAAAACTCAATTTAGGCAAGGTGTGGTGGCTCATGCCTGTAATCCTTGCACTTGGGAGGCCAAGGTGGGTGGATCCCCTGGGCTCAGGAGTTTGAGACCATGAAAGGGCCTGTGTGACGCCATTTGGCTAACGGGCTCCATTTTGCAGGTTGCTGTGTAATTTGCGGTGTAATTGTTAGTTCTGTAACTTTTGGTTCCTGGCACCAGCCCCCCTTGACCACCCTCACCCGTTGCTTAGCACCAGCCCTTTCCTGCTCAGCGACCACCCACCCGTTCCTGGC